>JAMZAV010007642.1:0-26198 GCA_024449915.1 Sweltsa coloradensis
CTATTATCGATATAATTAAGACTGTGCGGGCTCGAAAATATGTTTTGCAGTTATAATAACATTGAAGACCAAAACTATTTTAGTATATTATAATGAGTTGGATGGCCGATATTTTTACCATAGTTTGCACTTAGCCGTGACCAGGAGATGTGATTTTTGAAAAATGTATCTCATCTCTAATATCTTGCATACATTGATTTTTTACGTTTTCCGGTAAGCTGAGGGTGTTTGTACCGGAAAATTAAAAAAATCGTACACCGCAAGATTTTAAAGATACACCTTTCAAAATATGACATGTCCAGATGTCCTATAGTCACGGGTAAGTGTTATTACTATGGTAAAAATATCAGCCATCCAACTCGTAGGCGTATACTTTTTGATAAAATTATCCACAAAAATGCTTTAAAATACCGCAATAATAGAAGTACGTATGGACGAAAAAATCTAAAAATGGATTTGGTTTTCTCGTAAGACGATTTATGATGTTCTGACTCTAAAACTAATGTTTAATAGTTTTATAGAAAACTTATTTTCGTGTCACATAATAAAAATATATTTAGGGGTAAAATAATAATATTCTCTATATCCAACCGTTCGTATGCCAGTGCGTGATCACGACTCGCGATGTAAAGATTGCACGACGTCAGATTGACTTGCTAGAAAAAGACTGAAAAATGATGAAACAAGGAAAGAGCGCTCCATAAAAATAAACTTTACCTGTTGTACATTTTCTACCTACATAACTCGATAAATTCGGTAATAACATAATACTTTAAAACTAGCTATAGATGATATTGGTGTAGTTCACATACATTCGATTGGCAAACGACATTGATAAATATATATTATATGTATAGATACATAAGATATATAATAAAAATAGTAGTGTCCTTAAGAACATCCGGTTCTAAAACATACTGTGCCTAAATCTTCAGCCATGTCACTAACTTAGGTGCTTCCGATTCTAAAACCTGTTGTTCCTGAATCTTCAGTCATGTCACTAGCTAAAGTGCTACCGATTCTAAAACCTATTGTTCCTGAATCTTCAGTCATGTCACTAACTAAAGTGCTTCCGATTCTAAAACCTGTTGTTCCTGAATCTTCAGTCATGTCACTAACTACCCTATTAGCACAGGATTTTTGGGATCGTCTGGGCAACGTATGGCCCTCATCTGGCTGCCTGACGTACGGGAAAGCACGTCTGGGCATCGTCTGGCCCATACCAGGCTAGCCATACATTTTAAACTGCTTGGCCGTCGGATGCCAGCCAGATCCTTGCCATACGCGTCTAGCCATGACTTGGCAAACAACTGGCTAGCCATATGTTAATTAATTAATTAATTTAATAATATTTAATTTTGCAAAGCTAAGAAGAATGTAAAGCGTCTTACACGTCAATCTCATCGCAGTTACATGTGGAAACTAGGCACATCAAATAATCCCAAGAATGTCTGGAAATTTATTCGTGGGAAAAGTGGAAGTACGGTTCCGGAATTTTTCAGGGCAGGAGACAAATTGCTTCGTGACCTAAAGACATAGCAGAAGCTTTTAGTGCAAAATTTAAATCTAATTTTACGCCTCCACCCACATCTGGATCGTTCGGCATCAACGCCCCATCACCTCCCCTGACCCTCGGAGATATTATGGTCACTGAGGACATTGTTCTACTTAGATTAAGAAACTTCGGCAGGAGCTGCTTTGGGGCCGGAGGGCAATACCACAGAATTTTAAAGGAGTGTGCAGTTGCTGGTTGAAACCGTCGTTAGCTTGTCTCTACAACCTGTCACTTTCCACAGGGCAAATCCCGGCTGACTGGAAGCGTGCTAACGTTGTTCCTATATACAAGGCCGGGACGAAGGAGGACGTAAACAACTATAGACCTATTTGCTTTCCATCGGTTCTGTGTAAAATGCTAGAACAGGTTACTTCGTTTAAATCCTTAAGCACTTCTATGAACACGGACTAATCAACAACCAACAGCATGGATTCTTCCCAGAAGGTCTTGCGTAACCATTCTAACAGAATTGATTGAGGACTGGCAGCACATGATGGACAAAATTCGACAAAAACAAATAGATGTAATATCATTAGACTGGAGAAAGGGCCCGTTTGATTCTGTCCCACATGCAAGATTACTTAAGAAGCTTGAACACTACGGCATTGTGTTGGAAACCTTCTACAGGGGTGCGATTCCTTCCTAAACTGGAAGGACGCAGAGGGGAAACTTCATAGTGGGGCAACATCGAGGCCAGTGGCAGTGACATCTGGGGTTCCACAGGGATTCAGTTGTCCGGCCCTTATTCTTTGTAATATTTATGCTTGACTTTCCAGCATGCGTACAGTCTAGTTTGCTACCAATATGCAGATGACTTTACACTGTACAGATCCATTATGACTGCTGAAGTTATTGAAATATTACAAAGGACCTGGATAATATATCACTTTGGTGCCGCCAGCAACGCATGAATTTGAAGTAAAGAAAAGCGTTTGCTTTAGAATGTCTAAATCCACTTTAACTGCGAACTCTAGGTGCCATGTACAGGGAATTCCAATTGACAACAACATACAGACTGAAGCTTCTGGACTAAACATCACTGCTGATCTCAAATGGAACTTCCATGGGCAAACCATAAGATCAAAAACGTTAAATTACTAGGTTTTTCTGTACAGTAACCTTAAAGAATGCAAGCCAAAAGTTCTAAGGACATTATACCTGACTTTTAGTTCGTCCTACACTACTATATGCAATTCCAGCATGGCATTCCGTCGACGGAAATAATATGTGCACTCTGGAACGTATTCAAAACCGGGCTACAAAATTGTACTGGGTTTTGATAAGTCTCTCAATGTGAAGAACGTCGCGGAAATGTGATTTTCCTCTTTTCAGTAATGTTATTAAAAGATGGAATTCTAATACTGCAAAGGGGTTATGCAAACAAGCTGATGTTGACCCCCTTTTAAGCGCCCTTTAGTGGACAACCGGTATGTTTTTTTGGGTAGGGGTGCCAAGAGTGGATTTCTGCTGCGCCCTCCTTTTGCGCGAACATGGCTTATCAAGGTCATTCTACCAGAGAGCTGCCAGTGTTTGGAACTCCCTGCCTTTGGACATTCGTGATCACGGATTTTCTGATAAAGGCGTTTAAAAAGGGGCCCTTCAAGATCACTTAAGATGACAAATGGTTGCCTGATTGACCTATAGTTGCCCACCACCGCTAAAACAATGGATCTTGATACCGGCATTAAACATTAGTTCATTTCATTTTTAACTATCATATTAATAAACTGTATCATCCATTCACCATTATCATTATCGTCCTTTTATAAGAGAATTTATGTTATTTTATTATTTTATTAATGTGTAGAATTGGAACAGGATCACTGCGGTGAATGGGCCACAATAGGCCTGCTTTCCTGTTTCATTCTGTAATTTTTGTTAATGTGTACAAATTACAGAGACAAATAATAAATAAATAATAAATATGTGGATCAGATGCGTCTTAACTCTATCAGCTGCATTGGCACGCCGGATACCAGCCAGATCCTTGCCGTACGCGGCTAGCCATGACTTGGCAAACAACTGGCTAGCCATATGTGGATCGGATGCGCCTTAACTCTAGTCAGCTGCATCTGGCACGCCGGATACCAGCCAGATCCTTTGGCCGCACGCGGCTAGCCATGACTTGGCAAACAACTGGCGAGCCATACGGGGCCCAGATGCGCCCTTAACCTAGCTCAGCGGTAGGGTTGACACGACGGTTTTGCTAGCCATGTCATTTCCACACACGGCCAGCCAGTCTAGGCGTTCAAATTTGGGCAGAAAGAGGGTGGGGGTAGCGTCCAGTTTGAATTTGAAAATAATGAATGACTTGTCCGTTACCTTTCTTTAGTTAGTGGCGAATGCTCTTTTCGAGAAGGCTGGATGTATGCTGGTATCTGTGGTGTAAATATTTATGCTATGGTATAATGCACACGTACGTAGCACACGTTTTAGGAGGCCTATGGAAAGGTAATATACACGCAGTACACACACCCAAAGGATGCATATAGGCGCACCGCACCAGCCAGAAGCGGTAAGTCCTCCTGAAGGTAAATGGTAATGTAGCTACTACACATCTGTTGCCAGAAAGTGTAAAAATACTCAAGGTTAAAATGCAGTACGCACTCGCCCCTATATAGTAGAGGAGCATAGGTAATTCCGTGGCCGAAAAGCTGAAAGAGCTATGTATCTGGTATCAATCGATTCGTATTGATCCATAGATAAACAATTTCGATGGTGAGAGTCTTGATTTTTTGGCTGAGAGCGGCCCCATTTTTAAAACAAAGGGGCCGCCGTTTTCCCGAATTTTAAACTAGCGTATCTTCGTAATATTTGCCCGTTTTAAATTTTCAAAGGTAACCTTTTTCGAAAGGTAAATATAAAAAATGAAATTAATGTAAAAAATTTTTCCCAAAAACAAAAACCCCATATTTTTTGAGGTTAGGGTTTACAAAAACCCCTAACTGTTTACTTTACCCTTTCTCGCTATGGAACGTATTTACTAGGAAAAAGGGTTTTTACATTTTTTTAAATTTGGGCTTTTTTGGGTTTAAAATTATTTCTATCTTTTTTATAATAAATCCTAAATTTTATTTTCTGAAATTATAGCCTGAGTTAATGTAATTAAAGGGCGGGGCATGTGTAGATAAAATAAAATGCTACTATTTGTGTGATTTTTTATGTTTAAAATACTTTTGTCGGGGCAAAAATTGGTGAAAAAATTTAAAGATATTTGGTATAAATGATTCGTTATAAACCGAATTTAAAAAATTTTTGGGAAGGGGTAAATTTGGGATTTTTTTACGGGGGACCTTCCCTGGGCAAAAACAAGATGGCCGCCGTCATTAAACCATTTTAACTAAAAATCTTTAAAAGTATTTCGCCGTTTTCCCAATTTCAAAAGGTACCTTTGGGAAAAGGTAATAAAAAGACTAAAAATGATAAAATCAAAAATTTTTTTCCAGAAATTTTAAAATTTTTTTAAAAGGTTATGTTTTTTTTGGGGAGATTTTTGTTTTTTTTAACGATTTTTTTCAGAGCAAATAGGTAACCCAACTATGTATGGGGTATCAATCGATTCTTTTTTAACCGTGTTTAACAATTTTGAGGGGAAAAAATTCGTTTTTTTTTACTGGGGCCCTTTCCCCCATGGAAAAAAAACAAGATGGCCGCGCCAATGAACCTTTTGCCCTCGCAAAATCATTTAAGAATATATCCGTTTTTTAAATTTTTTTAACGTATACCTTTTGAAAAGGAAAATTAAAAAAAAGAAAAAAACCCTATATATTATCATTTTTTTTAAAACTTAATATTTACTGAGGTTATGTTACAAAAACTTAAATTATTTACCACCCCTCTTTCATGGGTTTAGGGAACTTAGGCGCATTTTTTTACATACAAAAACAGTTTTAATATTTTTGGGGCTTTTTTACCCCGTACATATCTCTCAAAATGAAAAAATGAGCCCCTATTTTTTTATTTTTCCGAAAAATAATCCCGAGATAATGTTTTTGAAGCGACGGAAATGTGAAAAATGAAAATTTAAAATTGCTCGGTTTTTTGGGATTTGATGTTTTAAACACATTTCTAGGGGCACAAAAAGGGGATAAAGGATTATGTATCTGGTATCAATCGATTCGTTATGAACGAAACTTTAAAAATTTTGATGAGGTACCCTTCCGCAAAAAAAAAAAGAGGGGGCCGCCGAAAAAAATTTTTAAAGGCTTAATATTTTCTAAGAAAATTGACAGATTCATTTCAAAGGTCCGGGGGAAAGGAAATTTAAAAGAACAAAAAAGTAAAAATTTTTTGCAATTTTTTTACGATATTTTTTAGATTTACTGGGGGTTTTCTTGTTACTACCCCCGATTGTTTACAGTTATGGAAAAAATATAACAAAATATTTTAAATATTTTTTTTAAACCTTAGTTTTTTTAGAAAAGCAATTTTGGGAACGCTGTTATTTTTGGAAACCATAGACAAAAATTTTAAAAAAAGTTCCCCCACCGGGGTTTTAAAACCCGGGACCAGATGGAAAAGTATGACAGAAATAAACAAAACATTTGGGCCACGAAAATCTCAAAAAACAAAAAAAATTATACTTAAGAAAAAAAATTTAAAAATGCCTCCCCGGGGTTTAAACTGGGGGCCCCTAGACTGTAAATGTTTTACCTTTTCCAACGGGCCCCCGGTTCAATCCCCGTTTAAGAATTTTTTTTAATTTTTCTGTCTATGGTACCAAAAACAGCGTCAAAGTCGCTTACTAAAAAACAAAGGTTAAACAAAATATAACATAAATACGTTTTTATTTGTTCCATAAATGTAACAAATTTATGTTTTAAAAAAAAAAAAAAGGAAAAAAAACCTCAGTAAAAATAAAAATTTTGTAAAAATTGCAAATTCAATACTTTTTTTCTTCTTTAATTTTCCTTTCCCAAAGGTACCTTTGGGAAAAGAATCTGTCCAAATTTTCTTAGAAAAAATTTAAACTTCAAAATTTTTTTTTGGCGGGCCCTCTTGTTTTTTTTTTTTTCGACGGGGAACCCCATCCAAAATTTTTAAAATCTTTTTATAACGAATCGATTGATAACCCGATACATAATCCTTTCATCAATTATTGTGCCTCTACAAATTTTTTTAAAAAAATTTAAAATCAAAATACTCGATGCATATATTATTCATTTCACATGCCGTTTGCTTCAAAAACATTTATCTCGGGATATTTTGTCCGGGAAAATAAAAAGAAGGATCATTGAATACATGGGGAGATAAAGCCGGGTAAACAACCAAACCATTCAAAAACCCTTTTTTTTCATGTTAAAAAATTGCGCCCCTAAGTTCCCTACCGATGACGAGTTTTGGGGAAAAAAATTTAAATTTTTTGTAACATAACCCCAAATAAATATTAATGTTTCACAAAATAAAAAATATATAATTTATTTCTTTTTTAATTACCTTTTTTACGGGATACGTAAATTAAAAATCGGGTATATACTTTAATGATTCGAGTCAAAAGGGTTTATTGGCGCGGCCCTCTTTTTTTTTTTTGGCCCTGGGAAAAGGGCCCCAGTAAAAAAACGAAATTTTTTTCCCTCAAAATTTTTAAATCACGGGTTTAAAAAAAATCGATTGATACCCCATACATATTTTTTTTCACCATTTTTGGGGTCTGAAAAAATCGTTAAAAATACCCAAAAAACTAAAACAAACATAACCTTAAAAAAAATTTAAAATTTCTGGAAAATTTTTGAATATCATTTGTAAACTCTTTTTATTACCTTTTTTAATGGGACCTTTAGAATTGAAATCGGGGGGGAAATACTTTTTAAAAATTTTTTGTTAAAAAAGTTCAAAGACGGCGGCCATCTTGTTTTTTCCCGGGAAAAGGTTTTCAGAAAAAATTTGAAATTTTTCCCATTTTAAAAATTTTTAAATTCGGGGGGGTTTATAACGAAAACGATTTTTTACCAAAAAATCCCAATTGTTTTTTACCAAATTTTGCCTCACAAAAAGGGGGGACTTTTAACATAAAAATCACACAGTAGTGCATATAAATTTATCTCACATGCCATCGCTTCCCAATTTTCTTAACCAGGCTATAATTTCAAGAAAATTTTAAAAGCTGGATTCATTATAAACAGATAGGGAAAAAATCTCCAAAAAAGAAAATTTAAAAAAATGGGAAAACCCTTTTTTCCTAGTAAATACGTTCCCCAAAAGGAAAGTGGGGAAAGTTTAAAAAGTTTAAAAGTTTTTGTAACATAAACCTCCCCCCAATGGATTTTCGTAAAATTTTTTACATTAATTTTAAAATTTTTATCATTTTCCCTTTTGGGGGGGGGGAAAGGGACCTTTGAAAATTTAAATCGGCAAATAACCCTTTCGAAGATCGCTAGTTTAAAATTCGAAAAACGGCGCCCTCTTGTTTTTAAAATATGGCCGGTTTTCCCACCAAATATCAAGACTCTCCCATCGAAATTGTTTTATCTATTGGGTCCAAAACGAATCGAATGATCCCAAAACATGCTCTTTCACCTTAGCTGCCACGGAAGCGTTTTCTACCCTAGCTCCCCCCCTAATAGCAAAAAGAATGGATTCATATGGCCTTGCCCAGAGCAGAAAATCGAACAGAAGGTTTAAAGTTTTTAAACCCCTCAGCCCTTAAATTTCCAGGAGGATCGTGTTTCATACTTTTGGAAAGAGCGAAGCGAAAAACTTCATTTTTACTGAAACCCCAAAAAAAAAATTTTGCTCGGGGGTTTTTTTTTGTTTTTTTTTTTCCCCCTTTGTTTTGCTTTTCTAGCGGCAAACGGCCCTTTCCCTTTGAGGGAAAAATTTTACGGAAAAATCGAAAAAAACTCTGAAATTAGAGCTGTATTGTTTTTGGGGACAATCGAAAAAATTTTTCTTTAGAAAATCGACTTTTACGATTTTTTTTTGATTTTTTTTGCGATATTTTCCCTGCCATTTAAGCCGATTCTTTACCAAAAGGGTGGGGCTAAACGTTCATATTATAAAAATGGACATTAAGTTTTTGGGGGATGTAGTACCTTTTGAAAGAAAAAGTTGAAAAAAAATTTAGCCGAATCCATTTATATAAAACTTTTAATATAAATTTTTTTTAATTTTTTTTTTGCGATATTTTCCTGCCATTTGGGGGCCCAATTCTGACCAACGGGGGGGGCTATAAAACTTTTCAATTATACTGGACATTAAGGTTATGGTGATGTTGACATTCGAAAGAAAAAGTTGAAAAAATTTAAACCAGAATCCAAAAAAAAAAAGTTTTTAAAATATAAGTTTTTTACGGTAATAATCCCAATTTGAAAAGAAAAATAGAAATTGACAACAATCACCTACAAGCGTAGGCAGAAAAAACAAAGCATTTTAAAAAAGTAAAGATATCCCACGAAAACAAAACTTTAAAAAGCAATCCATAAACGCGGGGGGACTTAGGTTTTCCTACACTCAAAGAAAATCTTGGTGATTTTCCTTTACAGGGCAACAATCTACAATTATAAAAGGGGAAAGTCTCTTCAGACTCTCAAAAACCTTAGAACTCCATTATATATTAAAGACCCTTTTCTTTTTTTATAAATAAAAGCAAACCAAAATTTTGGATGTTTTAAACATTAATCTGCCGAGTTTTCGACGTTAATTTAATAGCACTACCTTTTTACGGGGGGCCCGGTTAATCCCCTATTTTGTGGGGGTAATTTGCAGGCGCTTTGTTACGATTAGTCACTCAAGGGTTACCCCGGGTATTTCTGGAGAGACCCCTATTATGTGAATGGTGATGTATTTAAAATGTTACCGGCAATCTACTTTTTTATCGGACAGGCGATCTCCCTTTTTGTAAGGGAATTAGAAAGCAGCATTTTGTTAAGCACGATATTTCTGCGAGAGACATTTGTAAAGGCTTATGTACTAAAATATTAGCGGAAGCCTACTATTTATCGGGGCAGGTGAATCTCCTTTTAAAAAGGGTAGATTCGCAGCCGCATATTGTTACGCACAAATTTTCTGCGGAACACTTATGTGAAAAAATAGCAAAAATGTCTATAATGTTACCCGAAAACAACTATTGCGCGGCAGGTAAATCCCCCTTTTTTTGTGGGGGGAAAATTGGCGGCAGCATATTGTTACAGCACGATATTTTTGCGAGAGATCACCTGATCGGGATGTTTGATGTACAAAAATGTATTTAAAACCCTATTTACACGGAATTTCGTATTGCCAACCCCCGGGTTTATCAATGACCGTTAGTTTTTTGGTTTTCATCTAACTACCATTAAAACCAAAAAAGGTTAAAACTGGACCTAAGAGAAAAAAATTTTTTTCCCCCCCCCAAAAAAAACAAAAAAAATTAAAAATAAATCTCAGGAATTTTCGCCCTTCGCAACAGGGAGCCCTTTTTTTAAGACTAAAAAACCAGCAAAATTTAAATTATCTCATTACATCAAATGTTAATTTTTTCTGTTCCAGTTATCATTTAGCTATTAAAATACCCATTTATTCTTATTAGCAAAAATAACCAAGATTTTTAAAATTTAAAAAAACAAAATAATACTCATATTAATAAAGGAGGCCCCAGAGCAAGTGCCAAAGCCTACGATATTTGGTCGATTTGTGTTTTATCTAAGGGGAACTTTCCCTCTCGTCCACGTCTTCTTGGGGAAAGGTTGAGTCCTTTTTTCGTTTGGGGGTCCATTGGGGAATTTGGGACCAAAAAACGTAAATTTTTTAAAAGTTCAAAATTTCATTCATGATCCATTTCGAGGTTTGGAAAATATATATTTTAAAAATTAAATAAATAATTAAATTTTTTTTAATTTTTTTTTTTTTATTTTTTTTTTGCCCGAAAAGCTTTTCAGGGGTTTAAAAATTATGGTTTTATTTTTTTTTTTTTTTGTATTTTTTTGTTTTGGGTTTTTTTTTTTTTTTTTTTTTTTTTTGTTTTTTTTTTTTTTTGTTTTTTTTTTGCTCAAAAATATTTTGGGGCTAAAAGGACTAAACACCCTTTTTTGGAGGGCCCTTTTGCACGGTTATAAGTTTTTAAAAGACTACATCACCATTATTATTTCAGTTCTTGCCAAAAAAATTTAATTGGGAATTTCCCACAGTGTGTTAATAACGACGGCCCCCCTTTAAAAAGGTGTTTTAACCACAGGAAAAGCCGGACAAATTAGGGGGACTTGCATTTTTAGAAAGAAGGTTTTTTCAAATGGTCCAACAAAAGGGGAAACTTCCCTGAAAAATATGGTAACCAAGATTTCCAAAAATTGGGTTTATACAAAGGTAAAACCCCCAAAAAAGCAAAGGGGATTCATATGGCCCCCCAAAACCCCCGTTTGAATTACAGGGTCACATCCTGCAAAAAAAAACAAAAAAAATTACATTACCCAAAAATTTAATAAATATGTTTATCAATTAAAAAGTTCCTAAAACCCTTAACCCCCCCAAAAAATGGTTTTTTTAGTTTGCTTATTGCTCTAGATCGCGTACAGGCGCTTAGACAATTATGCGTTTGACTAAAGGAACGAATGATCTACAATTATGTGAGTGTAGTTCGCTCACAAGAAAACTATGTTTGACTAACGGAACTAGCAAGCTACAATTATATAAGGGAAGGCTGTGCACGATGTAAATAACGTTTACTGAAACGAAACATACGATCTACAATAATGTGAGTGTAATTCGCTCACAAGAATAGTACGTTTGACTACAACGGAACGAATGATCTACAATTATGTGAGTGTAGTTTACTCACAAGAATAGTACGTTTGACAATAACGGATCGAATGATCTACAGTTATGTGAGAGTGGTTTGCTCATAATACATATCATAGGTGACTAAAATGGGACTGGAGATCTACCATTATTGGAGGGACTTTCTAGCATTCAGGTGTAGTAGATTGTTCATAGCACGTATGCGTACATCTACCATTATATGGTTGGCAGCTCCTCTTGCCAATAACATAATGTAGATCATACGGCGAATTTCCTTACAGTGTAGTGGTAATACATGCAGTACGCACGCACCGTTATAGCAAGAGGATGATTCATATAGGCACACCGCGCATAGCCAGGAGCAGAAGTCGTACAGAAGGACACATGCAGTCCTTGCCAGAAAGAACGTGTCTTCATACTAATGGTAGTGCAAGCAGAACGCACGAAGAAGTCTTACATGAAGCATATGGTTTAACCACTCAGACTTTGCCAGAAAATTGGGTCTTCATACTAATGGTAACACATGCAGTACGTACGCACCCCAGCAAGAAGGTGGATTCATATCGGCGCATGGTGCCAGAACTCTCCATGTTTCATGTAAGTATACACTCGCTCACATCCATCGCAAGAAAAAACAAAATATGAAATATATCATTGACAGTTATTTATGAAATTGTGAATAAATATGTATGCGTATCATTATATACCCCATGATGAGTCCTAAAACTTCCTGTCAGACCCACATATGGCAACATAACTTTGGTCTCATCAGTAAATAAAACTTGTCTGGCTGGGATCTGGCAACCACAAGGCTAGCCGTGCGTATGGCTGGCCAGATGCGTCCCGTACGAGGCCCAGACGCATGGGCCATACGTGGCATGACTGCCAAAAACTAGTACCTATAGCCGCATCCGGCTAGCCGCATGTGGCATGGACGTTTTCGTCCGGCTAGCCGGATGTGGCCCTTACGGCCCAGACGTACGTGTTCTTGAATCTTCGTCAGACTAATAACTTCGTCAGTACTAACAAAGTGCTTCCGATTCTAAAACCTGTTGGTCCTGAATCTTCAGTCATGTCACTAACTAAAGTGCTTCCGATTCTAAAACCTGTTGGTCCTGAATCTTCAGTCATGTCACTAACTAAAGTGCTTCCGATTCTAAAATCTGTTGGTCCTGAATCTTCCGTCATGTCACTAACTAAAACCTGTTGGATCTGAATCTTGCGCCATGTCACTTACTAAAATTATTCTTATTCCAAAGTGTGTGTGAGATCGGTGTGAGATTTGTATTTGTTGTTTCTTTTTATTTTTTATTTGCAAAAAACAAAGATAGATCTATAGATAAGTATTACTATTTGAAAAGATCGAATGCCGACATTATGATGATTTGAGAAATTTTGACACTTTAAACACACAATGTTATGCATTAACACATTAAATTTATAATCAGAAAATTTATTTTCGTTTTTTTTATTGTATTGTGCATTGGCATTATTCAAAGAATGAAAAAATAAATAAATAATAAAACTAGGTATTCAACATATGGCGAGCAAGGTCAAGACTTGAAAATGCCAGTGTAGTGTGTATAAATAGCTATAGTTTTAAATAATTTAAACATGCGAACAATTTGCCAGAAGAACAGATAACAATCGTGTTGGGATTGACCGGCAACACCTATAATACAACAAGCGCTAACTGTTGTGTTCAGCCAGTTGGTATTCGTAAGCTTGGCTTTGAATCACACAGCGCTCGCCGTACAGGTGCGGTGCACGCAATCGCGAACCCTCTAGCCTGGGGCTGGGGCTGCGTGGGGCAATCATTACAAGACAACAACGAACATATTGTGATCCTACAAGTACAATGTCCAGTGATCGTCATCAGTGATCGTGATCAGAGCAGATTGTGTCTTCATAATATTAGACGCTGAGAATTGTAAATTGAAGAATATTAATAAAGCGGATACGAAGACTAGGCATTAGTGACTTACAGTACAACGACACAATTAACACTTTATGACTTTATGACTCGAATTCGATCCATTGTTCCTGTATGTGTAACCACGCTACCAAGGCGCCTAATAACGACGCTACTCGCAGCATTTTGTCAAAAGCGGTTTGAATTGTATTCGCTATGCTATTCGGTGCGTCAAAATACATTGGTTCGGGTGAACCAACGCTCGTGGTTTCCATATTTTGATCCCAGTTAGCCTATACGTAGGTAGACAATGATGCCATGTGCCTTTGATTCATTGCCACTCATGTTTTGATTTGTTTATAGGCCTAGGTCAAGGTGTCATATTATGAGTCTTTACACAAATCCCACCAATAAAAAAAATTATCAATCAAAAAAGTCCCAAATTGCATGCCCACAGCTGTAGGCGAGTTGCTCAACCCTCTTGGATTGAACAAAAATTAATCGCACGTGTGTGTGGATAATGGAGAATCACTCCCTTCGCTCGCCCGCGGATACCCTGGTGCGTGCTCGTCATTTCTTTGTCTCCGAGTCTCCGTCCTCCACAAAGTACAGGTGTCACCCCCTCCTAACAGTAGTTCCCGCCCTTTGCCGCCAGGTGCGCGCTCGGCTTGGCGTGCGAACCGCCATTACGAGTTACAACACTACTAGGGAACATCTTGATTTTTTTCTAGATTTGCACGATTCGTCTGACCTACTTACGGCCCCTTATTACACTAGTCGTCGTATTATTCTAAGTGAACGGGTTCGCTTATCAGCTATCTACCATCTATACAAACTATCTCGACGAGGAATACAAATAAACATGTGCAGATTTTTTGCGCGCAACACTTGTTCAATGTTCATATGATGACTGAAAGGTGTTTTCCGGAGAACACAGCTCAAGGACATTCTATGGTAAACCACTTGTTTGAATTACGTGATGAGTTGTATGACATATTATGTTGATCGAATGTTTGCGACTTAAGAAAGTGTTGCGGGAATGATTAATTCCAAGGCCTATCACTGTAAGTATAGATTAGTGTTATCTGTGCACAGAAAGATCAAAGAATACGGTCCTGGTCGAGGCCGTCGCTAACGTACAGGCCGGAGACTGCGCTGCGAGTTGTGCTGTGACGTCACGCTAGTGGGCCGACTTGCGTTGCTCGGTAGCGAGGCACCATACGAGACTCGTTGCACCTACCCCGATCAAATAGCTATTTGACGGGAATAATAGTTACAGATTTTTTTCTTTCTTCGGATATTGTTTGTTATGCATATCTTATATGCCGAATGAAAGTTTACGCTCTGCGACCCCCCCCTATTACTACAATTAATTAACGATGTGTGGCTCGTTAGTCTTGTGGTTAGCGTATCTGCTTCCAATGCAGAAGGTCAAGGGTTCGATTCCCGCTACAGTCAGAAGTTTTTAACTTCTGATTTGGACTTAGGTCCATTAGTTCTTGTCTTAGGAGTTGTAAACGGTGACTTTGGAGCCGTCCTAGCAACGATAGCACAATAAATTTCAGAGTTATTCTGAATCGGCCTTGTTGATTCTGGCGTTGATTCGCGGGTGTTCGCACTGTCCATACCACTGATTGCTATATTACCTATTAAAAATATCGATCTTTGGTTGGTTATCGTTCACTCGTCGATTGCGTCGGGGCCTGCAGGGTTGGCTTGGTCGCTTTGATTTGAAGTCCCCCACTGAAAATCAGTTATATAACTGATAGTCCTTTGCATAATGGGAATGTGGGTATACAATTTGGGGCAAAGGTTGACCTATATTACTAGAAAGGTCTTGAAGAGACGATTCCGAATATCCATGATAGACCAGCACAGCGGTAGCTTTCTACCCGAAATTCAAGGTCAAAGGTCAAATTACCACTATTTTTATAAATTAATTTCTCATTGTTGCAATTTTTTTCTTTTTAATTTTAATAGATTTAAGAATCATATAAATTGTAAATAATCATAAAATATAGTAAAATTTAATATTTGACCTTTTGTGACCCAAAATTAGGTCACAATTGCCAATTTTGTACAATATTGCATTTTCTTCTACATTTTGGTGACGTTTCATGTTTACATCCATTTTTATCACATGCAATAGTATCACACACATGATTTTGGGTGTAAGATCTGATAAAAGCATGGCCAAGGTCACTGGGTCAGTCGTGGTAAGGTCAAATACGCTTGAAAATGTCGAAAATATTGAGTGGGTACTCTAAAGAAAGGAATTTTCAGTTAGATTGCTACGACAAATGTAATATTGTTCAAAATAGTAATATATCAAAGTTATCCTTCAAACGACAAATGTAATATTGTTCAAAATAGTAATATATCAAGGTTATCCTTCAAACAAGATAGTTTGAACTTGACATTTGAACTTTATGACCCAAAACTTTGTCGCAAAATTTTTTTGAATTAAAAAATGTTACATTTATCATACGTTTTGATTACTACTTCACATTCATATTTATGAAATACATTAGTATCTCAACATTTCTGTTGGTGTGTGCTCTGATTATAAGCATTGCCAAGATTATTTGGTAAGTCTTGAAAATTTCAAATATGCTCGAAAAAGGTCGAAAACATCGAGTGGGTCACGAGTCATGAATCGATGTAATCACAACGGAGATCTCTTTGTCCTTTTTGGTGATTTTATAGCATTTATAGGCCTATTACACCGGTGTAGATACTATTTTGATGGATTTACTGATCAAACCGAAATGTAATTCGATAATTGTAATGACAGCGAACAGAATAAAGAAATCGCATGATTCACCAACATTTTATGCATTGGCATTGAAACACTACATGATAGCGCTGCGTGATTAGATTGAAAATGCGATGCGTCATCAATAAATATTTGTGCGTACATCAATGTCCGGGGTACTAACAAAGATCAGGCCGAGATCTTTGTTACTGCATGTTACCAAACTTGAGGTCCTCGTCAGTCTACTGGATTTAGTTGTGAAGCAATGTAGACATAAAGTTAATAATTCGAATCCTTTCGGAGTCAGAGGAGATTCAGCCATCACTATCCGAACCATCGAAAACTTTCTTCATCGCTCTCCTCATTTGACTGAAAATTTGTGCAATCTTTTAATTTACAAGCGTTTGTGCAAGTAACTTTGTTTGTGAAGCACTCACAGTTCGGCAGCTCGCAGACTCTTGGGCAATTGCATGCCAACAGTTCCATCACTGCCAATGGTTGCTGGACGTCCTACCGTCTACTCCACTGTAAGATCACCATTCTTTTTCCTCCTCCATCCATGGGACGTTGGATCGGAAACGGATGGACGTGGTCGAGACATCTGTATCAAACTGCAGCTTGATAATTTGCCCTCGAAACGAGTGCAGACAAACAGTCATGGCAAAGGTGGTAAATGCTCAGAGTCAACTTCACCACACTTACTTCTGAACAGTTCGTAGCGGAGCTGCTTTACGCTAGTTATGTAGTCTTTATCGCGTAAAGTTTGCAGACAAATGCTTTGATTTTGTTTAGGAGTTCACGTCTAAGTGCCCAATCATGGCCCAGTTGACTTAAATCTTCACTAAAGTCAATATTCTTGTGAAGCGTTTTAAGAGCCAGCTTTTCCTGTCAAAGCATGAAGTCCTGGCAGAGCTCACAATCTTGGTAACATCAGTATAATGTGTTTCTGTTCTTTGTCCCTCTCTTTGAGAACATGGCGAAACGAAGCCCAGAGACATAAAACTAGCACGTCCATGTCAGAAGATGTAATGCTTGCTGACTTGTAGCCTTGTAGTGATGCATGCTTAGCATGTAGCAGCATTCGAGTGTCGGCTTCTTCTTGTGAGTTCAGGACAAGGCTGCCAGCTGATGGAGGCTACCTCCACACACAAGTCTCCTCACAAGTAACGTAGAAGACTCTTGGCACCAAGTTTCTGTCTCTTCTCCTTGGATTTCCAATCTTCAAAAACAAAATTGATTAGCTTAGTTTTATTATGAGAGTTTTGGAGAAATCCTCTCCAGTCACGAATGCAGTGCCCAGCGATGACATCTTGAACTTTGAGAATTTGGGTGTACTCCTCCGAAGTCGTTCCAATTTTTTTTTATTGAAGACTCTATAAATCATAGACAATGTCGATGGGGCGCAACCCTCTGCTTCTCGAAACGCTGATGCCAGCAGAGTTAGTTAGTTAATGTTAGTGAATCATGTGATTTCTTCTACTCTGTTTGCTGTCATTACAATTATCGAATTACATTTCGGTTTGATCAGTAAATCCATCAAAATAGTATCTACACCGGTGTAATATAAATGCTATAAAATCACCGAAAAGTACAAAGAGATCACCGTTGTGATAACATCGAATCATGACTCGTGACCCACTCATATTTTGACTTTTTCAAGCATATTTGACATTTTCACGACTGACCAAAATAATCTTGGCAATGCTTATAATCAGAGCACACACCAAAACCATGTGTGAGATACTAATGTATTTCATAAAAATGAATTTGAAGTAGTAAATCAAAACGTATGAGAAAATGTAACATTTTTAAATTAGAAATTTTGTGACAAAATTTTGGGTCATAAAAGTTCAAATGTCAAGTTCAAACTATCTTGTTTGAAGGATAACCTTGATATATTAATATTTTGAACAATATCATATTTGTCGTAGCAATCTAACTGAAAATGTCTTTCTTTAGAGTACCCACTCGATATTTTCGACATTTTTAAGCTTATTTGACCTTTCCACAACTGACCCAATGACCTTAACCATGCTTTTAATCAGATATTACACCCGAATACATGTGTGTGGTACTATTGAATGTGATAAAAATGCATGTGCACATAAAACGTCACCAAAATGTAGAAGAAAATGCAATATTGTACAAAATTGGTAATTGTGACCTAATTTTGGGTCACAAAAGGTCAAATATTAAATTTTACTTTATTTTATGAAAATTTACAAATTTATCTGATTCTTAAATCTATTAAAAGAAAAAAGAAAAATCGCAACAACGAGAAATTAATTTATCAAAATAGTAATAATTTGACCTTTGACCTTGAATTTTGGGTAGAAAGCTACCGCTGCTGCTGGTCTATCATGGATATTTGGAATCGTCTCTTCAAGACCTTTCTAGTGATATAGGTCAACCTTTGCCCCAAATTTTATACCCACATGCCCATTATGCAAAGGACTATGAGTGGGTAGACTCTAAATAAAATTTATTTATTTTATTTTATAATGTGTAGTTATTTTAGTAAAGTAATTTTTAAACAATGGTTTGCCAAACAATTTTGTTATATGAAAAATTAATGACCACACTCGATCAATTTTTTTTGTCAGTATCGCAAATAAAGGACAGAACTAATACGTTTGTATCAAATTACATTAGTAATAAAGCAATTTTTATATAATTATATGTGAGTATTTTTTTGCTAGTTTTGGGTTAGAAAAAAAATGCAGAGTGCTTTAATACGTTGAACAGATTTTATCTATATTGTTTCCTTGCGTGTGTCTAATTAGCAGTAATTTGATAACACTCAGGTCGTTCAATAAAAGGAATGAATACTGTCAATATGGGTATCAAATGAAAGTTATTAATGATGCGGATAAAAATGTTGATATTATATACTAAGCATGTTTACATGCGTGTGTATATTATGTTGATGTAATAAAATACAAAACTTATTATGTTATTCCAGTGAAATCGGAGAGGTTAACAGGAACAAGTAGTTTCTTGGAAATTATTAAAATGTATTAATTATATATTTTTATATAAAAAGTATATTAATTAACATGAATAATGATACATATTACATTATAATTACCAAAGAGATAGTTCGTTTGCTGTGAATAAACAGGATTATGCGTTTTGTTGTGATTTCTAACTTCTAAGATAAGTGCAGTTAAAACGCTTAGAAAAAATTCCAATCCAGTTAATAATTGCTTCAAATATAGTTAGTTTCATTGCAGAAACATTTACTTACTGTATATACATCTACCACATATCCTAGTCTCAAAAATTGTGGAAAGGTCTTTGAGCGCACGCCTATCTAACAACACGCGGCAGCTGCTGGCGCGCTGCACAGTCGGCCCACTAGCGTGACGTCACCAAAGCCAGGCTACGGCCTGAGAACGAAGTGAGTTAGCGACGGCCTCGTCCTGGTTCGACCATTGATAACTGCGGTCATGGGCTAAAAGTACGATCTAACTCGATGCACTCCCTACAAGATCGGACATGAAATCACAGTGCATATGCCTACGTCGAGTGGCGATTTTAGAGGTGGTGCGAAGGGGACTTGGGGGGGGGGAGAGGGGGCACCACAACACCTCCAGCCTCCACCATATACGAAAATCTGTAAATAATTTATATTTAGCATGATACTGATTTCAAAACTGTTTCATACACAAGAATCGACATTCTCCTATTACTAAACCGTTCATTTCGGCGTTTTAATCTTTATCAATCCATCTAAATAAAATACATGTCTTTTATCTTATCTAGATGACGTTTTTATGTTATCTTTTATATTATCTAGATAAAATCAATGTTTCCTTATCTAAGCTTTTTAAGCTTTTAAATATAATTTTTTTGGTAAAATAATAAACATGCAATAATGAAGGCAAAAATATAAAAATTACAAAAATTAAAAATTAACACAAAAATGAAAAGATGCTAAAATGTGTAAAAAACTGTTTTTGACAGAATGTGAGACAGTTCGAACTGATGTTGGAAATGCAAAAGATGTTGATAGTTCTAGCCTGTCAAGTCTGATGATTTCATATAGAGCAGATGCGAACACCTGGGGTTGCTACATCAAATCTTTCGCTTGCATTTATGGATATTTAGACTCAAATAAAACTAATCTTATCATGCATCCTCGCAACTGGTGTTGGGGGGGATTTTTTTTTAAACACGTCAATATCAATAACTATTATCTTTTATCTTTTATCTAAACAAAACTATCTAGATATTTATTTTTATATATTATCTTTAATCTACACTTTGTCTCACCATATCCTGAGCCCGGCGTTTTTGTGGGTTCAAAGAGCGCAGGCTGTGGTGGTCGCATTGTAAACGTATCACAGTTTGACAGCTGAAGTGGACTTCGCAGAGCAGTAAAGTAAAGTCACGTCCAGTGCGACCTTGGCCCTATATCCTATATGGGGATGATATTGATGGAGCGAGTGTAATTGAAACGTTGATCTTGCGCGGCATTATAGTAATGTAGGCGCAGCAAGAAGAGTAAACCACTAAACCCAGGCCTACATACAAGTGGTTTTCGATACTCGGGAGGTTGCAACCAACTTGCATCGGATGTGATTGTACTTTGTTATTACGGAGAGGCCCATCCTTCCCGTCAAATTCGGACGGATTTACAACCTTTCATAATAGAGCAGGCGACATCCTAGTTTCTTTGAACCCTAAAACGCCGGGCTCAGGATATGGTGGGACAAACTGTAGTTATTTTTTACACTTCACCTTTTATTTTATCTAGATAGCTTTTGGGAAAATTATCTTAATTTGTATCTAGATAAAAAAATATAATATCTAGTCACAACAGTGTATGCCCCGTTAGGTCGGAGAATTTTGGTCAGAAAAATAAAAAATAATTAAAGTAGATCGTACGTATCTCTCATCTCCGTTTTTTGTTGGGAAAGTGATTCAGACAAATCACGATGAATACCAAGAACGAGTGTATTTCGCGACTCAAATTTTTGCGTGTTGGAGGGAATTTTCGTGCACAGTTTAAAGACATAATTTTTAGAATTATTTTCATTTAAGTAGGCTATAAGTAGAGGCATGAAAATTTAGCGTTTTAGGTTATTGATGCTAAATCAGTGAGTATAAATTCTTAAAAACGCTACAAAATGCTAAATTTACTGAAAATAAGGTTTACATATACCAATTGAGAATTGGTTTAGCATTGTATTCTAACGTTTAAAGTGACTACATTGAATTGAAATGTTCCTATAAAGCATAATTTGAATTCATTCCCCATTAAAAATACAAGAAACTCCCCACATTCGGGGTTTTGGTGGAAAGAAGAAAATTAATGCTACAAAATGCTAAATTTGGAAAAATTAATGCAAAATATTCAGAATATAAATGCTATTTTTTCATAGCTCTAGCTATAAGTTAACAAATAAGCTAGGAAAACGCTTAAGTCCCACCGCGTTGATATATGAGCTTTTTTTGTAAGATTTTAGTTTGCGTAGGACCACTTTTCCTTTGCAAATCTTTTTGAATGCATTGTAGGTGATTGTTGGCAAGTTTCTATTGTTATTGTTACTTGTTATTATAAACTTTAAAAAACTCATATTAAAATCTTTATTCTATGGATTCTGGCTAACTTTTTCAACTTTTTCTTTCAGAAAGCAATACATCACCATCACCTTATAATGTCCATGTATAATATGAACGTTGTATAGCCCCACCCGTTTGGTCAGAATCTGCCCAAATGTCACGAAAATATCGCACTAAAAATCGAAAAAAATCGTAAAAGTACGATATTCATGAAAATATTTCTTCGATTGTACCAAAAAACGTAGCAAGTCTAAGTTCAGAGATTTCGAAGGTCCCCTCCAATTTTCATCAAGATCGCATATGCCGTTTGCCCGGTAAAGAGCGAACAAACAGAAAAAAAAAAAAACGAGCTAAATTTTTTGGGGGGTCGGTGAAATTGGAGTCTTCGCTTCGCTCATCCAATAAGTTGGTTAAAGCCATTTACAAAATTCACAGAAACGCCAATATGTTTTTTCATCATTTTTATGTGTGTTTTTACTTTAGATTCATGCAGAAATTTCGTTATTTCTTTGTATGTGGGGAGGGGTAAAAGCCCTTTTTAAACCTCTTCCAAAACAAAAATTATTCTTTATTGTGGCGAAATCCCTATATTGTATGTACATGATCGCTTCGCCACTATTAATCTCCGGGTCCCGAAATATATTCCTGGGGTACGCCACTGTATCCATACATCAGCACATTTCAGGACTATGATGAGAGTTAAAATGTGGCCCTCGTGGATTGACAGCTAGACCAGCCATGTTTTTAATTTTAACAGAGTTATGATCGGGCTAACATTTTTACAGTTGTAAAATTAATATTAATTTAAAAATTCGCTGATCGGCAAATCCAGCTAATTTCACAAACATTCTGTATCACATTCTGACAGCCAATTTTCACCCAAACATTTCAAACGGAGTTTCGGTTCGGAAGTTAGCGGGAGTGTTCTTTTAGAAGTGGTGGGGGTGAAACGTCACCGCTACGAGTCGACTCTTGGATGCGCGCGCAGATCCCTTGCCGGGCACGCATAAGCGCGTATAACTAGCCGCTGTCGACTCGTGAACATTGTCACAAGACACTGCTTGGGATTTCATGATCTATTGTAACTTGCATTGAGAGGCATAATGTCGCAATTATCATTGATTTAAATGAAATTACCACCTAGATTTAAAATATTCTTCAGGTGTCCACCAAACAACAAAATTTGGGAAAGTAAAAATGTCGCTCACCTCAGTTCCTCACTGTTCAAAGGATACCGCCACCGCGCAATCAAAAACAATATTATATGCAATGATGTATTGTACTGTTCAAAGAACACCGCGCAATCCAACAATATAATTATTATATACATATACTGTTCAAAGGACACCGCGCACGATGCTATCTTTAGTACTCTTGGAATCTTGAGAATCGGACATTTGCATTTCTTCTAATGATGGCCGGGGAATTGGAGAGATGTTCTGAGACACATCAACAAGAACAGGATCATCATCAATGGACACATCTTATGTCACCTCTGACGAACGCCAATAACACTTGTCCTCACTCCTCACGGATTATACTTCTTTACCAACTTGGAATATAGCGTTCGCGTGCGATGGACATCCCGCCCAACGTTTTTATAATGATCGATGATCGCCAACATGCCGCGGAGTACCATACCATCGTAGAATAAGGCTGATTTCTTTGGCAAGTATTTTAGCCGCTCATTATGAAACAATTTTTGGTTGCTCGTGAGACAATAGTGCTTTGTATGCCGCAAGTACTGAAGGAATGTATTGTCCAGAATGATGTTCGACAAAACTCTAAAATCGTGAGAGTTCTCATCTATTCAGTCGACGTCCCTCTCCCTATCCTCGTCGAAATCGTCACGGGTACACAGTGGAATGAGCAATGAGCATTGCCTTCCCATGAATGTGTGAGAGAACAGATTTGAACTTTAGACCAAAAACAAAGTCGTCGCCATTGCAGGTCATCAATCACCACCAAAAATGGTTGACTAAATTATTTGGTTTCCAGTCTTTCAAACCAGGTGCTTCTCTCGACAGCTTTAATAGCTTGGCCATGCATGCTCTTACTTTTCATGTTATACATCAACATCGGCAGGAGAAAAGTGATTGGAACATACCACCGAAGTCACACTTGGCGTAAAACCAAACTAACTGATTTTTTTCACCCACGCTTTGTGACGGACTGGAGATCGAACCCTGCTTGGAAACTTGTGAAAACTGATTCGTCTTCCGTCAATTACTTGTCCATGACTCTTTTAACACTTATAGACTGAACAGCACGGCATGTTAAAAGTCAAATTATAACAATTTTAACCAAGAAACACTCACTACAAAGACAATAACGCGATTAAATACCCTCCTAGACACATTCACAGCCATAATATTGTGTATAATTTGTGTTTGTGTTTAATTTATTGTGTGTAATATTGTGTGCACAATATTGATGTGTATGTTGTCATAATAACACTAGAAGAACATCTGATGGAGGGTGGACAAAATTAATGACAATGAAGGTAAACGACAAGCCCGCGGAGCGAGACAAGCGCGTAACTCACACTGCGTGGTGCAAGTATGCAAGCCTGGCGCTGGCCCACGAGTAGTAGCGGTGACGTCACGAAATCGGCTGCCGAGAGCTAAATCGTCCTAGCACACTGATGAGAAATCGTAGAGACTTCGCGTTTGCGGCGTTCGACTTTTTGCGTGTATGAGCACATTTCATATTCGTGACAGCCCACCTTTAAAAAAGAAAGCACTATTTAAAAAATATGCTCTGAGCGACGTACACACAGCTCAATAGGATGAACGATAGAGGTTGCAGTTCCAAGTGACCCACACTAAACCTCTTGTTCTGCGTCAAAGCCTAGTTTGCTCAAGCTCATAACACACTCTCGTCGTATGTTACATTAACCGTTACCAGGGGAAATGGTAAAAAGCTGGTGAGCTCTTGAACTCGCCTCCGCGCCCTCGTCCTTAAAAACACATGTCGAATAGTTTTGTCATCAGCAAGTTTAATCGACGTGGAGGACTCAAACATAATATTATAAATTAGGAAGATTACTTGTATTTTTGTGTGTAAACCACGTATACATATAAAACGTTATAAATTTTAAAGTAAAAAATAATATAAACTTTTGACGTTTGACACAGAGATGGTATCTAAATCGTTTACATTATTCAAATTTGAAAGCCTTCATAAAATATAATATGTAAATAAATAAATAAGTATGTTGTATAATATGTATGACAAACCATTTAACATTTCTTGGTATACAGACCACGTACATTAGGCATATAACTAGTTAAATTCTTATTACTTGAAAGCAAATATTGTACGTTTCGTGGAGATAGCATTTCACTTCACAAAAATGTTTATTTAGCTAAACAATAATGCCATTAAGATTTTAATCTTTGCATCTTTTTAACCACAAATAATTGAATTTACGCTGCAATGAACAATAATGGTTGTTATGGAATTGATTGTAAAGGATAATATAAAACTTTATTTATTATACTATATATATATTCCTGCATTATACTTTATTATCATGGCCACCATAATAGATTATATTATATTATTGTTCGTGTACAAAAGAAATAAGCTTTGTGATCTCCATAGATTTGTAAAAAAATTGGCGGTTTCTCATAGATACTAGATTATAGCATTAAAATAAAATGGCTTTTTAATATTATATGACTTGAAATTGTGCCCAAAAATTTACTCAAACAGGCAAAAAGAGTCGCGAATAACACCAGTTCTCAATTACCAACGTATTTTGACTGAATCAGTTGCCCAAATTACAAAAAAATTAACGCTATTATATACATAAAAAGTACAACAATAATTGCGATATTTTTCTAGTCAATTTCCTCCAAGGTCACGGGACATAAAGATCGACGAAATATTATTTCTAATGGGGGGGGGGGGGGGTTGGCCCGCGCCTTTGAGCGGTTTAGGTTCTTAGGTAGACTATGATAACATTTAAACAGTAAGAAAAATAAACATTATATCCTTATCTTGGTGGGGGGCATGCTAAAGGAAACTTCATGCTGCCACTGGACGTATAGGCATAGGTATGGTGATTTCATGTTCGATCTTGATCGAAATGAAGTATTAACTTAATTACTTAAAAATGCAACCATTTTCGGCGATATTTTCGTGACATTTGGGCCAACACATCTACGCACCACTTGTTTGTGATGCAACCAACTCCGTACACATCTACGCACCACTAGTTTGTAATGCAACCAACTCCGTACACATCTACGCACCACCTGTTTGTGATGCAACCAACTCCGTACACATCTACGCACCACCTGTTTGTGATGCAACCAACTCCGTACACATCTACGCACCACTTGTTTGTGATGCAACCAACTCCGTACACATCTACGCAACGCTTGTGTTTTGTGATGCAACCAACTCCGTACACATCACGCACCACTTGTTTGTAAAGCAAACCAACTCCGTACACATCTACGCACCACTTGTGTTGTGATGCAACCAACTCCGTACACATCTACGCACCACCTGTTGTAAAGCAACCAACTCCGTACACATCTACGCACCACTTGTTTGTGATGCAACCAACTCTGGACACATCACGCACCACTCTTTGTGATGCAACTGTTAACTCCGTACACATCTACGCACACTTGTTTTAAGATGCAACCAACTCCGTACACATCTACGCACCACCTGTTTGTGAT
>JAMZAV010007643.1:0-51187 GCA_024449915.1 Sweltsa coloradensis
CTACATCTGCATAGAGCCATAGGCTTCAAACCAGCGCCCTAATCTTATGAGCCACTGTGGATGGCAAGTACTCGTAAAGCAAGGACGTTGCAAGTTACTCAATCAAGGGCGTAGATGAACTGGAAAAGTTAGGAACGCTTCCATCTAAAAGGAGACTGAAAGAGACGCCTGTTGCATTAACAAATGATGAAATTTCTCATTAAGGTTTCTTCTGACTCAGATCCAGTTGACAAAGAAAAAGCGAACTCAAGGAGTCGAAGGTAAATTCTACGTTGATTTCTGATACTATGAAACCCATATAAGAAGAAAACTACAAATCCTAGCTTTCTTAAAGGCTGCTCCGAGTGGGAAAATGTTGACAATCCCTCTTTTGTGTCACTCCCACATAGGTCTGGCACGACGCTCCATTCAACATCCAAGGTAAGACAAGGTGAGCAGAACGTCAGGTCTAATGCAGAGTAAGATCCATTGGCAGGGCTAAAATGTGTTGGGTCCCCGTTATCCCCCCATAAAATATTGTGAGTCGAGTAAATCTCCGAGTAAAATGAATGGACGAGGTAATTATCTTAAACGAAACACAGAAGGCTTTATCGTATCACCAAGAGAGAAAAAATGACGGGCTTGGTTAATGCAGACTGAAAAATGCACAGCTTCAGATTGATCTTTCTGGAAATTTTTTAGATGCATTGCACAGGAGGCACAACAGTCGGCTCACTGGAACCAAAGCCATGTGAGTTTGTTCACTGCTGCCTCGTGGTATGGGGCCGTCCATAAATGCAGTCACGCATTTGGGGGAGGGGGGATAGATACATCGACCTTCGTGCAAGACACATCGAGCTGCTCCCGAGCCCGCCGATCCGCCCACGAACTTCGAGTCGCTACAATAGGGAAGGCTCACCGGTTTTAGATATTAGCACTGGAGTACAGAATCGGTAAACTAATGGCATTCAATCCAGTACGAAGCTTGCGGATGGTCCAAATTTCAACTCGATCCGAACCTCCGTTCGAACGTTATGGCGAGACATACAAACAAACAAACAACAAAGAAACAAAACAAAACCAGTGACTATTTTTTCCGGCAGAGTCAAATGGAAACGCTCGCTTAACAACAGACCTATAATAATTACTTTACTAGCTAACTGGCATACACAACTTAGTACCTTAAGTTATTTACTCGTGTTATATAATAAAGTAATATAATAGTATATAACACTCATTTTATTAACAGGCAAGAAATCAACAAAGCAACTGTCAGCAGCCTTGTCTGCTACTCAAAAGTTTGCAAAGAATCAAGACATACATACTGCGGCAATAAAATAATCAAATAAGCTAGTTCAAGCCCAAATTGCAGTCCAAGAGCACACTGCCACTGTGCTGGAACAGATGTTGGCAGCTTTTAAGACTGCCAATAATATACCGTAGATACTACTACACTGTTCAACTTCCTCTATCGAGTGCGTGGGGTATTATGAAAGATATTTATGATTCGTATTTATACAAAGAATTAAAGAAGGTTGAAGGGTTTCTGCATAAAGGGCTCAACTTCACCTATAACATTAATACTGACGGAGCCGCAATCTTTAAATCTTCCGGTAATACGATGTGGTCGATTCAGATTATCATAAATGAGCCTCCTCCCAAGACACGGTTCAAAAATACGCCCTACATGTAATTCCCAGCAAACACAAGCGTGCGGGCTGACACCGGGGGTGGCCTGGGCACTCTGGGCAGCGAGCGGGCTACGGGCTGTGTCGGGTGCTCAACTCAGGGCGTCGATCGGGGCCGAACCGGGCTTATTTCGGTCTACTCGCTATATTACACCCGCTCGGGCCCATGCCACGCCAAGCTCTGGTAATCCCGCCGTCCTAGCCCGTTTGCTACCCGGCCGTAGCCAGTGGCTGCCCCGTGAATGTATTTCTTCGTTCCGCTCAGGCTTTACCCGGACGGTGCCAATGCAACCGTTCCCTTGGCTGCCCCGGGCGGTACCGTGGCGTTACCTGAAGCTGTCTTTTCCATCGAGGTTTGTCTCTCGTGTTGTGTTTTGCTTCTATATTATTATATAGGAATTAAAACAAGAACAGTTACACACAAGTGATTCTTCAAAAGTTAGAGCCGATCACAATATTTTGTTGTGGAGTTTCTTCTAAATGGTGTCCTTGTCAACTGTCTTTTCTTCACATAAATAATAAATTATCTGCAGCACTGGCATGGTGAAACCATTAACCAAGATACAAAATGCATTCTGTTCTTGTTTAACAACTCGCAAGTAAGTTATTATTTACCTTTTATGTCGGATCAAACCATTGAAATTGGCCGCAAATTAACATAAAATCAACTCATTGCCCCATTGGAAATAACTGCTATCCAACTGCTATCAATCTCAAAACCATCTCGTACCGTTACGTTATCTGCGTTTTCCCCTTGCTTTATACGGCCAGATTGTACACCAAACCGATAACTTATTTACCGCCGTGCCCTTTGGACAGAAATCGGGCACTCAAATGGCATAATACACCTTTTATTGGATGAGCGAAGCGAAGACTTCAATTTCAAAATTACCGTGGAGTAACTTAAATTTTTACAGAAAAGTTAAAACAACAGATCATAAAATACCACTGGCCATTGGCGAATCCGAAATCCACCAAGCCAAGGCGATACATATGACTTATGCTTGAACAGTGTTAATTCTGATGATTTATTGTGCTCGATACAATTGAGAAAGAAACTTAATTTGAATCCAGGAACTTATAAATCGGCAAAAGAAATCAATTATGTTAATAAAAGCGATGTTCCGTTTCCTGCCGTGAGCATAAAAGATAACGCTGAAGCGCACTGACGCCTATTGACTTGCACCGGATATCCGAAACACATCCGTAATACTTAACCCAGCTTTTAATCGGCGTTCTGCTCGTGCACGTTTTATACAATAGACAATGTTGCATTTTCGAGTTTCCAAATAAGAAAAACTCCTTCAGCGACGGATAATCGGAGTTCATTTTGGGGGGCATTACGAGGTGTCGGAAAAGTTAATTTAAGTAAAGTGGCCGAAGTGCGAAATTGTGGAACCCGACCATATGAAGGGTCTCTGGGCCATGGGGATAGATGGCGAGATTTTGTGACAAAACACATACCTACAAAAAAAACTGCATTCCGTAATCCTAAAGAGGGAAGTATCGGTCGTGTAACAAGTATTCTTTCAAACTTGACAAAAAGATAACAGTCTTCAAAGCTCGCTTTCCTTGTTTTCTTCGAGTAGAAAATAATCCGAAAATGCTAGGTACAATGGTGGATCCCCGTTTTAAAAATGCAGTAGTTTGCAAGGATTGGAACCGGAACCGGAACCCGGAACCGTTTAGAACCGTTCCATGTTGTAGAACCGGAACCGGAACCGTTTGTACAGGTGGTCCATGGAACCGGAACCGAACCGTTATATTAAACAAGGTTCTTAAAGGTTCTTAAAGGTTCTTAAAGGTTCCAAAATATCTGCTTTTAATTTTCAACAAAATTAAAATTTCAACTTTTTGAATGATATTCATATGAAAACGCTAAAAATTCATTCTCTAGTTTTTGAAAAAAAATCTTGTTTATTCACTTTTTTGTAAGACAATTTTTTAAATATGACATAGCGTCAACAGTTCTAACATTGAGTATATAACCATCCTTCTAAGTGCAATGTAGGAACGTGTTCTACAGAAATCAAGGTAAGGAATAAGGATGCCATTTTTATTATATTGGATAGATTTTTGTTTTCCTCTTTCGTTGGGACTTGGGATCGCCATCAGATCCCCCATAAAATAATATTGGAAGTTGGAACGTAAGAGGAAAGAAGTCACGTGTGGTTTGTTATGTATGCAATTGGTTATTTTTTTTCATTTGATATTGTAATTATTTTATTGTTATGACTTGATTTAAATTTTTAACCTTAAATGTCCAAAAGTAAAAATTTGTACATTTACAACTTCCCACGACTTTGCACAAAATATTGTTTTAAAGAACCGGAACCAGAACCGTTAAGAACCGTTAAGAACCGGTTCTTACGGAACCTTTATACATAAGGAACCGGAACCGTTATAAAATTTGGAAGTGGAACCAGAACCAGAACCGGAACCGTTATGAATAAAGGTTCCAATCCCTGGTAGTTTGTGACCAGGCCTTTTTACTATCGCACGCTCGATTGTCTCGTTATTGCTCTCCAAGAAAACGATGATGACTGAATCCTAGTCCCAAAATTCAAAAGCAAATCGGCGATGTTCGGAAGAGATTTTGTGTGCCGTTGAGTGGTAACTGCGAGTTCAGCCGGAACATAGCAGCTTAGGCCGCGGCATTCGATCCTCGGTATAAAAACCATTCTTTCTTCCCTGACTTGAACAAACATGTTGTTTACAGCAAAACTATAACAATAATGAAGGTCGAAAGGGATGTTATGAAAGAAGAGACGATGACCGCAGCAGGACCAGTAGTGAGTACAAGTACAGTCGCAGACGAAACGAAAGACTACTCCCCGCCTACAAAAACTTCTCGTTGTGCGGACGAAGACGATTTTTTGGGGGATATCAACACACAGGGTCCTGCCCCTCTGCAAAGATGTTCTGCTGAATTAAAAAAGCTGAAAACGAAGAAGCTTGCCGCATCGATTCGCACCCATAAAGAAACTACTGGCGAGGGAGAACCGCGCGAGATTCGGCTCACTAGAATCCAAGAACGGATCGCCGGTCTTCCTAGGAAAGATCAAATACATACGTTGTAATACGTTGTGTTAGCCATTATGGATTGGTGGGCACAGCCTACTAATAAGTGGATTCTGCAGTACACGGTAATTACTATTCTTATATGTAGACTATAATAATGGATGGATGAATGGGAAGGGAAGGAATGGGAAGCTCAATGGGGACCCGCCATCCTCAACGAGTTTGAAAGATACATCACGACTGCCCCATGCAACCCAAAAGAAATGGACAAGTTTCCCATTTGCAGAAAGCTATTTCTCCGTTACAATACGGCCATTCCAGTCAGTGCGGGCGTTGAGATGATCCATGGACCTGATGTCAACATTACAAAGCGGCTTCTTTGCTTTCCCAAAGAAATGAAAGGCAAGAAGTTAGCACATGGTTAGCTAATAAGTGGGGGGGAAACAATGTCTCTGATACGGAAACTGTCAAGTTGAAGTTGATAGTGAACAACACTAATGATATGGCAGCAATAAAAAGTGCAGTGTGGCCGATATTTTTCCACAAGCTATCGATGAAAGGGGTTGCCCGGAGCAGTCTTTGCCCTACTGGTGAAAGTCATGGTGTGGATACCAGAGGTCAAAAGTGACAGGTGAGGAGGGTTCTCTATCAAGCAAGACATTATGGAACCCAATTCCCCCCACCCCCCTCCAAAAAAAAAAGACTAACATGGCGGAACGCTGAAAGCAAATGAGTGTATAAATAATGCAATATGGACCTGCCTATAACATAGTCTGCACAGCTGACAACACTAAAGTTCGGTGTTAATGAGGCCAGAAGAAAATCATGATGATCTCGAAAACACAAGATATAAGTTAACTGCTGTGCTCCGTGACTGGCAGGTACTCTGACGCTAAATTGTTGGGAAGTATTATTGCAATGGAGCGGCATGATGAATCTGCTAAACATAAGTCGGCAGTTAAAAATGTCCAAGAGACTGCATCAATAACAAGTTTTTTTCATTTCAATCACCTGCATCACAAGTATGTGTGAATAACGGCAATTAACAACTTCAAATGTTGCGACTAGAACAAAGTTTAGTCGACAAATTAAGATGCCATGTGCACTTCGAGGTTTTAATCTGGATAGGACATCCCCCCGAAAATTGAAGGCGTCAGTGAAGAACGCCCTCAATTCTCGAAAGCGAGTGACAACAAAACGCCTAGATGAATCATTGATTTCTATCGTGGAAGAGGTGTCAACGTTGCCAAACGTCAATGATAAGAAGGCTAGTTAGTTAGTAGTTATAAGGGTTTAAGGGCACACAACACTAAGGTTATTAGTGCCCGTATTCTCTTTTAATGTGATGTGATGTAAAATATGATGGATTTTATTCACTTACCAAGAACGTCGATGATGCTGTCATCTTGGCTCGACTCGAAGAAATGGGAATAGAGAACTTGTCGGAACTACATGAAGCCGAAATAAATTTTGAGACAGACATGCCCAAGTGTTTCAAGCTTTTCGATGCTTGGAAATTACAGAAAGCCTTAAAGGATCATTTTCAACAGTCTCAACATCAGCTGTTGTGCCACTCGGACAGCCATTAGCATCACCTTCCACCATTGCCTCGACACCAGTGCCATCAACTTCCACCATTTTGCTCACACCTTGTTTCATCAGCTCCTGTTCCATCCTCTTCCCACAGACTACATGTTGCAAGTTTCAAGATTCCTTATGATAAATTTCCTTCAACGATTATTCTCAAGATGAACAAGAAGGTTACCCTGAATACCGCAGAAACCAATATAGTGGTTGCTCGAATTGTTGAAGAGATTAGTACCATAACCACACATCCAGGTAAAGATTTTTCGGAGAGAGTGGCTAGCAAGTTGGTGGTCACTTACTAACTAATGTTATCATTACGCTTGCCGGCGCAAACCTTTGTCAAAGTACATAATACAATTTGCCCCATAGATACCCCCCTCGAAATCTCCAGAATTTCTGTTGTTAAAAATACACATAAAAAACATGAAAATAAAAAACACCCTGCATTCCCTGGTATCATGATTACACATTAAATTTCCATTGCCAGTTAAGTATTAAGATACTTAAGTCTATTTGAATAAATAGCATTTTGCTTTGAACACTATTTTTTATAGCTTACTAATAACAGAATGTTTAATTATTATAATTTTATGAATATTTGCACATCTCATACACAGTACCTAGTTAAAAATATAAAGGAGACAGGGCAGGTGTTGAGAATGTAGTGAAATTAAATATGAAATGCAATCATCTTAAAGCAATTTTGTAATTTTGTGTTTACAGCAAAAGTACTTGGATAGCATTTCAAGCAGCTCGTGGACTTAGATCTCCATGAGCGTTTCCAGAAGAGTGCGGAGCAGCTTTTCCCCATTCTTTTAAAATTCCTAAATGCAAAGATCAGCTGCCTTGATGACAAGGCTATCTCAAAAGGACCAGTTTGCACACGTGCTCTTCGTGCACATCTGTTGAAGATAAAAGATGGCTCAAGCATCAAAGAGCAGTTTCCTCACATTTTGGCTGCCCTGAAGGCTTGGTGGAACATGCCAACTAATGAGCTTATCCAACATTATGAGGTAACTAAATTATCATATATTTTCATTAGATTGCGGAGAGGATTTGGAAATACTGTAGCTTTGGGCATTGCTGCTGCATTAAGCATGGTCATTGCAACCAATTTATCTGTAGGATCTAGAGTCTAGACACCACTAAATACATTTCGTCACAGATAATTACGTTTGTACACTCCATTCTGCCTCCGATAATTTGTACCGATAATACCAAAAATTTAAACAACATGACAAGAAATAATATCAATTTCTTCCGACAATTAAAATAGTTGCATGCAATTTGATGTTATATTGGGAACAATAACAATGCAGCCTTTCGTAAACAAAATTATGTTTGGAAAACTATCAAGAAGGATATGGGTTTATTAAAAAAAACATATTGTTTACCCCCAAATCTCCCCCCCCCCCCCACTACTCACATTAAAATTAATTAATTAATATTGAGCCCTATTTCCAATTAAGTCGGGTAGGCTGACATTCTTGGCTCCCCGGGTTTATCGAAGCCAGCTAGCCATGCCTGAAGCTTCTCCCACACCATCATTTTTTTCACCACAAAACAATCCATTTATAAACATGATGATAATGTGTTGATTTTAACTTGTGTTCTAGGATGTAACTTCATATGATGAAAAGTAATTTGGTCGATTTTGTTATGATTTTTCATCGGAAAGTGATGTTGATTGTAGGTGTTGGATGGCTAGGCTAGCCTAGGCCCTAGATCTAGCCTACCTTTAAAACGTTTTCCGTGGACATTTTAAGACAAGAATGCGCTGTATTTGATACTTGTAATGTTATTATTGTGCGATAGGATAGGATATTGCTTAACGTCTCATATTTATGCAACTTGGCTAATCGAGACGAAGGGAGGGACGTAAGGAATTACGCGTGGGGACAAGGGGTGGACAGGCCTGTGCTTGTCAGAACCAGCCACAAGCATATGTGGAGGCCAGGTGTTCCCCCACGTCGTCGTCGGGGAGGTAGTCAAAGGGAAGGAGAAAGTTCCCCGAAGACGACCCAGAGCTCGCCACTAGTTTCAGGGAGAAAACCTCCCCTAATCACGGGCCAAACCACGAGAAGGTTGCGAGGTTGAGTTGAGTTGGTGCGAGATAATAGCCAGCCTAGCGGAGCAAGTTACAAGACGCTTACAATCCCAGACCTCAGGTTAAAAGAGCCAAGACAGCAGATTGCAGTAAACTTCATATAACGGCGCACACGGTGCATTTCCTCCTTACTGCTAAAAGACCATTTAATGTATTGTCTTACACAAGTTACATGAATTGATTGGATATTGCTTAACGTCTCATATTTATGCACTTTGGCTTTGGCATCCTACCCTAATTTCAACATATGGTTCTTGAACCCACTGTGGACATCAGGAACAGGTACGAGCTCAAAATCAGTAGAAGCTTTTTGCGTTGCAGCCTTGGCTGCCAAGTCAGCCTCCTCGTTGCCAGAGATACCTACATGACCAGGGACCCAGCAGAACATAATTTTGTAGCCTCTCGCATGAAGTTTCTCCATGAAGAACTGAATGTCAATTACTAAATGGTGGGTATAGAACATGACGTGGAGTGCCTGAAGTGCACTTATCAAACTATCGGAACATACCATGAAGCTTCCACAACTTTGTTTCATAATATATTTCAAAGCTTCTCGTATGGCAAACATTTCAGCAGTAAAAACAGAACACATGTCATGAAGTCTGAAACCAACACTACTGCCGCCACAATAGTAAGCGCAACCAACCTTCAAGCCAGTTTTCGATCCATCAGTGAAAATGAATTTAAAGGTACGGTTCTAGTGACAAATAGCTTGAAAACTAGTTTTGAAAATTACATCTGACGTTGTGGACTTAATATATCGGCAAAGGTTGAAACAAATTTCAGGTTCCGGAAGTAGTGCATACACGCATATACGTGCACTAAATGTGCCCAAGATGCATAGTCTGTATTGAGTAATGTGCAATAGAGAATGAAACCCGTATTATATATATAATATATCTACGAGGTCATAGATATATAACCAAAAAATATTTATGACCGAGTTCAACATGGAATTTCATGTCCCCAAACGTGACAAATACGACACTTGTGAAGAATATTGGGTACTGAAAGATCAAGGAGGGGATATAACGTCAGAAACGGAAGAAAAACACCAGGCACATTTTTTAAATAAAATAAAAATGGGGTTGAAAAAGATCATGATAAGCAAAATAAAGATGTGCCAATCCTAAGTATCGATCTTCAAAACGTCATTTCATGCCCAAGTGCTGAAGTGAGATTTTTACCACAGTAAAATCAACGTATAAATCATGACGGCACAACTTTCCAGCAACAACGTCATGACAATGGCATGACATTGATTAACATCCTCAAACATACTAACAACAATAAAAAATACAAAACATGACATTTGAATAACATTATTTTTAATATAAAAAAATGAATATTAAGGAATTGAGAGAATTACCCACTTGTTTCTGCTTGTTCATTGCCAAGAATCCCTGAATCCCGAAACACAACCACCTCCCGACGAGAAAGTGGGGAAGTAGGGGGTGTACCTTCAGTACAAAGGAGGGCACACACTACACAGCATGTTATTATGTTGTGCGTCTTAACAAGACATTACATGACAAGCAGGGTAGAATAAAAAGCAAACGAAACCTTTCAGTCTGAACAGAACACACAACCTCCTGAAGTTTACAAACATTTAACAGAACAATGTGAGGACACAACAGCCAAGACTTGCTGAAACAACACACTCAGCAGTAAGACGAGCTATCTCACACTGACCAAACATAAACCCCACGGGCTGTGTGGACGGAACAAACGGGGCGCAATACCGAGATAACAAGCACTTTACTGACAAGCTATACAGAAAAGGGAGAAAAAAAAATCAGTCTGGACAGAACAGACATCCTCGTAACGGTAACACAAACAAAACAAAACACATTCAGCAGTAACAGAAGCCAACTCCTTGTACTGTAGAGACCGAACAAGAACAGAACAAAGAGCAGAGACCAAACACGTCCGCCTGCGACAAGAACAACTGACCGACTGCAAGACTGCTGCTGCGCTGTGTGTGTGTGTGTGTAGTGTAGCCTGTAAAGATGGCAGTCAAAAGGTGCGGGGCGGCGAGGTCATATCGATGTTGCACGTCAAGTACATGGAAATTATTCAAAATCGTATGATGACACTGGCACATGATCTCCAATATGTATAAAAATTGGTTGCGAGCTATATTTTAAAGTGAAGAGAGGTTCATCGTGACGATACTATATTTTCGCAGATAGTACAATATCTATGGATTCTACTGTCATTACAAACCAACTCTTACTTTTCGGAATTTCGTATAGGAAGACCGCCAAAAATTCCACTGGATGACTTAAGTAATATCATAGATTGATATCTTGGAGAAATTCAAATTGAAGAAAGTATCAAGATTGTCCCGCCAACAAATCCAATATGGATGAAAATAAAGGAAGAACAAAGCCTACATTTAAGTACCAAGGCAATTTACGAATTCACAAGAAACCAAAAAAAATGTTTTTTCCCGGACACAGTTAAAACTAACGATGATGACCTTGCTGAGAGCAGGTCATCTTCAAATAAGTGAAAAAAAATGGTGAAAAAAAAATTATATGCAGAATATTCTTTCTATCGCACTGTATTCGATACATTGTTAGTTTAGGCTCTACATATTTGCGACAGAACAGACAGAACACAACACCAAGATGATGAGCGCTTTCGTATTTCAAATACGTGTTAACAAGGCGTTGTTGGCTATAATGTGGGTGGTATTTGAAGTTTGAAAAATATTAATGAGAAGTTTATCTAGCGAGTGTGGTATCCAAGAAGCCTAGGTGATGAGTGAAGACTTGCTATTTACATCCATTTAAGTTTCTCAAAAGAGTTTCTGGATTCTGGTCCATTAGCGGATCAGAAACCATGTTCTCTTCCGAAGAACTGAACTTTCTTTGATCAATTTTTTTGTTGTTTGTGCCCATATTTGTTTGAGCACGTTGAAGAAAAAACAGTGGGAATCAACGAAACTACTGTTGTTGTTGATGTTGATATTTTTTTAAATGCCCCTAGTAGTAGTGCTGGGAAAATGTTGCTACTGGTGCGCTCTGCTTACGTGCAGAAAAAAACAAAACCCCCCACTGAAGGAGATCGTGCGGTTGCATCTACGGCGTTTATGTCACAGCATTTTTCTTTTCTGAAGGTGAGCAGTGTTATTAGGAAAACACATTCGGCATTGAATTTCTTGAATTTTTTTAAAATCAAGGACTTCACCGAGTTGACAAGTCAAGGTTTCAATTTGTTTCGCCTGTTGTTGCACAGTTTTAGACAACGGTTGTACCGTCTCCTGCAAAGCGTTGGTTTTGGGGCCAGAAGTTCTGCCTCTCTACTGCTGGAGGACGAACTCTGTACTACCGAAGCAAATGAAACGGAAGAGGTTCTGCTGTGCCGAACCAATGCGCCGTCGAGCCTCAAGAGGGGAAATTTTTCCGTGTTTGATAATTCCAGGATTGCTTGTTCTTTTAACCACATTGGGCATGTGCGTATCGAGCAGAATGTGGGCCCTTGCAATTTACACAGCACGGCTTCTCCTGACAAGGAGGGGGGGTGGGGCCGGCAAACTACAATTTGGACACATCTCTTCTGATGTGCACCTGGCCTGTGTGGGGCCCGAGGCTTTGACACTTGAAAACAACGGAGTGGGTTTGGTATATATGGACGGACTTTTAGACGGTAGAAAAGCAAATTTTGACATCGGTAGGAAGCTGAGGTAGGGCAAATGATAGTATCAGTGCAGGAGTCGGAGCAAGTGATCCTTTTCCTACTCTGAATCCTGGTCACTTCAACAACTTTGTGATTGGCGAGGTATTCCTTTATTTCCTGTTCTGACATTTAATAAAGTCGAAACACGATACCACTCCCTTACATACGTTAAGAGAGTGATGTCCATCAACTGAAACTGGCAGAGAGCAGAGTGTTTTCACTTCCAGTAATATTTTCGATTGTTTCTCGGTTGCGCAATGGATCAACAAGGATCCATCATGCAACTGTTTTACAGAGGGCAAAGCCCCCAACATGTCTTCTAGAGTCTTTTTAATAAACAAGGGATTCACTTTAGAAAATGTTCTCCCTGATGGTTTGACAACAAGGTACAGGGGAGTGACAAACATACTATGGTTGTCTTCCACCTGCACTTCCTCATCTGATGTTGCTTCTTTGCGTTTTTTAGAGTTAATTCCTTTAGATAAATTTTTATTAGCCATAGAAGTTAGTTGCTTCGTCTACTGCGCTCTCCACCCTCCATGGGCCTCAAATGGGACGTCCGAAAACGGCGCCAGGGATACGCAATTGATATAGCAATTAAGCTAACCCAATGTGTGCAACAAATGTCGACACTTGCCGATTGAATACAGGTCGGGGGTAAACCTGTACCACCCGTCTAGATGAAGCAGGGGCCAAAGCTGCGTGTTGGTCCATACAACCCTCAGGTTGCACTTCTCTCAGCAGCCAGGATCCCATTTCCCCCGACACGGGGCGCACCCGCACGGCAAACACGGCGGAGAGCGTTTGGATCACTAAGGGGGCCAGCACTGATGATAAGAATAAGATGAAAAAGATTGAAAGGTGAGAATGGATTTGTGATTAATGAAAGAAGGTGGAAGGGAAATGTGCATGAGAGCCCCCTTAATGGGCACCGGTCACTACGTGGAAGAACTCTCTTCGACCGGTGGGGGGCTCCGTACTTACAAAACATGGAGATGTTAGTGTAACTATAACTGACGCAAACAGCCAACAGCAGAAGTAAATTTCCGTCATAACAGGAAATGAAGTACTGGGCGCTCCGAGTTAGGAAGAGATAAACTACATCCCCGTGTTGACGCAGCGAAGGTTGTTGGCCATGTTGAGGAGATGACTACACCCATCAGAGCAAGACTTCTGAGCCACCAATTGTCCATCAGACTGTCTGAGCCTGTGGATGACATCTTGTCTTCACATAGACGGTCTTCTGATGGCCACACTTTTCAGACAAAAATGACAGAAAACCAGTCGCACAAATTTTGACACCAACAATCCATCAGGCGTTGTAACAACGAAACCCCATTCTCACTCTCTTCACGCATTAATGGTACCATCAATAACTCTCCGCACTAAACGTTTTTACACCCCCAACTAGCCCCGTCCACATAGCATTAAATAGTCTCCAATCTCCAACAGACTCATGTAATGATGCTAGTAAGCTGACAAAACAAAATCTATCTTGACAAGGTTGCGAGTTGGACTTTGATGGCCTGAAAAATGCTAAAGCGGTTTTATGAAATGAAATATGAAGTTCTTTATGTTCATAGAAATGAAAACCACGAGAAGGTTGCGCGTTGGAATTTGATGGCCCATCATTCATTTAGAAATTCTAGTTACTGAAATTTAACTTTTTTGTTTACGCGCACTCCTCTTTGAATTCCAATTACTTCCTTCACATAGTTCACCCATCACTCAACAGGTGTCACATAAGCATCTATTATTACAAAACGCTGACTTATACATTGAGCCAGTAAAATACTGTGCGATCGACGCCACGTGCAGAACTGTGTGCAGTGTCTAAGTACATTCAACTCTCCTCGCGCATCAAGTGTGTGCGTGTAACCTCCTCACCACGTTAAACTACGTGTGTACTCTCTCAAATTCTGCCTCTCTCTGGGCAAACCACGGGTGTTTTTTTTTTTTATAAAAACATTACTCTCTTACGTTTTTTAGTTTAAGTTCAACACACATTGTCCCTTTTTCCCGCGCCAATGCCGTGTATCTCCCTCTCCGCCCATTGCCAGCACGTCTAAACGTCATCAGCACGTCGACTAACACGTCCAACCAGTATGGTTTTGGTAATGCTCGCTTACGGATACCCCCGTTTTAATCTAACTATAAAAATATTTTCCTCCTCCAAATTATACAGTCCACTTCTATATTACCTAGGGAAGTTTTAGAACTTCAGCTAGAATCTTGGTCGCTTTAATCCTTTGCCCCCTTGCGCCAACATATTTTGGTCCTCCGGGGCCCGGATCTTCAAACGTGTTGATTGGTTTTCGTTGCATTAATTTTCATCTCAAAATGTTCATGTTTAAAATTTTTCAGTCTCGCCTGTGTAAAAGGGGCCTGTCCACAGTTCGGCCGTGCTCTCGGGTCGCCATATCCTGGCGTCAGCAATTCTACCACGCCCCCGCTCTTGCTTCCGTTGTGAGCCTCGGTTGTGCTGCAAGTCATTCCCCCACTGTCTCTCAGCTGCGCGTATTATTCAGCGCTCTTTTGTTTTTCACATTAAATTTTTCTATTCAGAATATTTTAAAATCCCTTCTTTGCTGGATTAACAATTTTTTCCATTTGAATAATTGTAGCTGTGTTTTCTTTGCTATTCTTTTCTTTGGAAATTCAAGTGCTCTCGCCGCTTTCCTGACCCCCCCCCCCCCCCCCCCCCCCCCCCCCCCCCCCCCCCCCCCCCCCAGTGATTTCGTAGCATTCTTTAGCGCTCGGCATTTTTTAAAAAACAGTTGTGGTTTTCTCTCTTTTAAAAACCCTCCTTAGAAATTTGGTTTCTGACTAAAATTCCCCCCCCCCCTTCCCTGGGTACTTGTCATTCTTTTCTTTTTTTTTTCCGTCGACTTTCTTTTTTTTTTTCTTTTTAAAAAAACCATGTCGGCAGAAAAAAGCGAGCTGCCGGGGCCCAAACAAAAACTAGGGAAAGAGTTTTTTGGGTCGCCAAGTTATCCATGACTTTTTTTTTAAAAATCTAAAAATAGGGGAGGGGCATTTTTTATAAACCCCCATATGACGAGCCAGGCCCTTTTAAGAATAAAACTTAAAAAAAGGTGCGGGAAAAGTTCTCGATTTTTAATTCTAATCTGGATGAAAATGTAAAGGGCATTGACACCCCCACCTGTCCAAATTAGTTTGGAGCTCATTTTTTCCCCCTGCACAAAAGCGTTTTCCACCCTTCAAAAACCACCTGCGGGTTTGGTGCAGCTGGGGCCGGGAACAGAACCCTAAGCTGTACCCCCCGGGGAACCTTTTCCCCTCCCTCCTATTAGGTTCCCAAACTTTTGATGGGGACCTCTTCTTTGGCCGGAGTTCTATCACTGTTCCACTCTTTAGGTTTATCGAAAGCAGCTTAATAAGTACAGAAATTTATTATCGAGGTCAAATTTTTCAAAATGCTGCTCTTTGGGAATATATCAAAAATTTCCATATCTCAGCCAAAATTAAAGTTCTCGCGTACAAAGGGTTTTATAAATCGGGATCAAAAAACAACGGCTATTGCTCCGTAAAGGTACAGCAAGTGTGGAATCGCACCCCTGAATCAGGTAAAAACCCTGCCTCACTTCAGCAATTTCCTCAATGTCCATAAAGCTTGTGGACGCTCTCAAAAGGTTAGAAACGGTGACTTGGCTGATTTTCTGCCCTATCGCTCCGCTGTCGCACCTGATCCGCATACAGTAGGGAATTCGAAACTAAATGTTCTTCTCATGAACACCCATTTATGACCAACTAATCGGTTTTATCGAGGAGCAAAGTCGCACTTTGGAACTTTGTGGCTTAGATCATCCATCTACTGCAAGTTCTACCAAGCTCAAGCCTACCAACGCCTCGAACCCATTCACTCCAGCTCGGAAGATTAATTCATTGCTCGTCGCAAAACCGTCTCCTGCCACGCAGTCCTGGCGCACACAGCTACGATCGCCTGTCTCAAGTCGCTCAGCTTCGCCGCTCATGTCCAGCTTGTGACGGCGAATCAAAACTCTCTACAGCTGTCCTAGCTTCCTCAAGCTGTCCGTCGAGGGAGAAATATATTATTCTGCGCAAGCTAAAGCGATGCTTCAATTGTCTCGGTAATCCGACAAGAAAAATTGTTTATCAAAAAAGCAATTGCCGTGCATGTCATAGTAAGCAACTTTCATTCGCTGCTACACTCAGCAGGCACGCCCTCCTCCTCAGTCAGCAGCTCAGCTGACCCTCGACCACTGCCAGGACAACAAACCTACAGTGGGGCTCGCACTGGCTTGTGAACTCCAAGCCAGTCGGCCACTCAAGCGCACTACCATTCTCGGGACTATACGAGGACTTATCCGAGACCAGTCGGGTATCTTTCAACCTTTTCGCGCGGTCCTCGACTCAGGCTCGCAAGTGTCAGCAATAACACTTTCTCTCGCAAGTCCCTAGGCTTGAAAATGCAATCCAGCCCTCGTGGAATTGCCGGTATTGGCACGCGTCCGCACTAGTGCATGGTGTTGTCCATTGTGACCTAGCCTCTCGTTTCAAACCTAACGTATCTTCGGCGTTTAAAGCTCTGGTTTGGGTCAACATCACTGGACACATGCCAGCGAAAACGCTTCCTCTAAAAGTCTTCGAGAAATACGAGGTCTCTCTCTAGCCGATGAAAAGGTTTCACCTCTCAGACAAATTTGACTTCTTAATAGGAGCTGACTCTACCTCGACGTTTTTCCCCGGAAATGGGGATGTAAAATCAAACGCAACCTTCAGCTCAAATACTGCGTTGGCTGGGTGGTAATTAGGCCGTTCAAGCTCGGACATGCCCTCACGCACCGCTGTCTTTGCCGCATTTCCTGGGGCTTAGGACCGAACTCTTCGCTCTTCGGGGAGCCCGGGGGAAACTCTCGTCCTCAAAACAAGGATCCAGAAGACCATTTTATGTGAAATCATTTCGTTGTCTTCCCATAAGCCGATGGAACGGACGCTTTTTGCGGAATAAATTTGGGAAGTTTAAAACCCAACACAATGTTTTAGACCATGTATTTTATACAATCATATTCTGTTACTTTTCTTTGGGTTAATTAAATAAATCTCTTTAATACTCTTTTATGCTTTTTCTTGTAATATTACAATTTCAAAATTTTTTTTAAACTGCAGCTTTTTTGTTTTGTCGACTATGTAAAAAGATTTACTTTGTTAAATTTTTTTATTTAAACTGAATGATAGACGTTAAATAAAAAAAATAAAATTGAACTTAAATGGTAGAAAAATTAGGAAACTTTTTGGTTGTAAAAAAAGGATTTTGGATAGCTCTAATCCATCAAAGTTTAAAAGGCGCAATTTTGTTTTGCTGAACTACCTAACAACAATCTACGACCTGTAAATGCAGTGCCCCAACCACACATCTCCACCAGTCCCACCAACATCAACACCTGCACTAAGTCCTCACTACAACCACAATCCGAGCACAGAAACTGGGCACAATCGTTGCTTCAAGACCCATATCCCACACTGAATAGAACCTAGCACTTTCCGCATATCAATTTTACAATGTGTAACGACGGAGCACAACACTGAGATAACGAAAGCTTCCCTGACAAGCAGGGCAGAATACAGTGCAAACAAACTTTCCAGTCTGGACAGAACAGACAATCTTCTGACGTTAACAAATATCAAATAGAATGATGCGGGGAGATAAACAGACAACACTTGCTCCAACAACACATTCGACAGCAATAGAAGCTAGTTTCTTGTGCTGTGGAGGCCCAACAAGAATACACTGAAGAGGAATGACAAAACATGTCCGACTGAAATAAGAAGAAGAACAAGACTGCAAGGCGAGGCGGAGGCTGCCGCTGTGTTGAGTGAAAATGGCAAAAAAAAAAAAGCAAAAAAAGGTTAAAAGGTGCGGGGCGGCGAGGTCATATCGTTTTGCACGTCTGTCAGTAAAGATTTTTAAAATTGCATTGATGGCAAGAACACATGAGCTCCGAGAGGTATAATTCAAATGTTGTGAGTGAACTGTGTGTGATATTTGCAGCGAGGTTTCATCGTGACGATGAAATAGTGCTACAGATATTGCCTTCCACATGATGTTTTCTCTTATTGCGGACCTCCTGTATAACGCAGCATTCACAGACACATAGTAACTGTTGTTTAAAGTTAGATAGTTTGATAGTTAGTAAGTTAGTTCATTAGTAGCTAGTTAGTGTTGTTTAAGGGTACAACAGTAGAGTTATCTGTGCCCAAATGATTGATGAAAAAATATATTTAAACTACAAAAAAAGCATTTTTAGTTTAAATTCGTTGTTGTAATTATACTCGTAGACTTTTCAACGTCAGGACCGCGAACCGTCATGGAAGTTGTGCGTACCGGCCAACCTTGTACGTGAAGTAGTGTGGGCGTACCACCTCGAACTAGGGCACTTCGGAGCAACAAAATGTTTAGCGGCCATACAGGAGGGATGCTATTGGAAAGGGATGGCCAGATCTGTACTCAAAATACTAATAATAATGTAATGTGTAATGTGTGTGTGTGTAATGTGTGTGTGTGTGTATAATGTGTAAATACTCGCCTCTTGTGACTTGTGTCAGAAGTCAAAACACCCTAATGGTGCACTACACAGGGCCTACCAGGCGATAGTCCCTGAAAAGAGCGCGGTAATAACGGCGACGGACATATTTGGGCCCCTACTGAAGGGGCGTGGCGCTGCCAAATACATCTTAGTATTTGTGGACGTTTTCTCGAAATATGTATCTCTGTATACATTGCGCGCGGCTACGGCCAAGGCGTGCGTGAAGAAGTTGGAGCACTATGTGGCCAACGTTTCGTGTCCGGAAAGTATGCTCAGCGATAATGGTACCCAATATACCTCGCGGATATGGTATGAGGCGCTCGAAGCCCATAAAATTAGGGCGTACCACTTGTCGGTACGACACCCTCAGTCGAACCCAAGCGAAAGGGTGATGCGCGAAATAGGGAGGCTTTTGCGCGCATACTGCCATAATTCACATGCAGGATGGGTGAAGGAGGTGCCGAAACTCGAGAGCTGTTTCAACACCACGGTGCACGAGAGCACGGGTTTTACTCCGTATGAGTTATATACGCAACAATTGCCTGAAAGGAGTGTGGCAAAACTCTTTAAATACCCGCCGGCGGATCCCAGCCAGGTGACGGCTGAAATGAGGGAGATGCTTGCTAAAGCGCGGCTGGACAAGCGTGGCGAAAGAAGGGAGAAAACTCCATGCGCGGAAACATCCAGTAAATACTACGTTAAAAGTAGGCAATTTGGTCTTGTTAAAGGACTCAAATGTGTCCAACCTGGCCAACAAAGAAACCAAGAAGCTGTTTCTTTTGTATAGTGGACCCTTCTCGGTGACTGCCATCGCAGGCGTAAATGCATATGAGCTAGCCGATGCGGACAACGTAGTGCGAGGGGTGTTTAACATAAATAACCTTAGGCAATATAAGTCCGAAGACAAGGTCGCAGACTGCGATGAATAATGTACAGGGGCTAGATAGTCATAGGTGTAGGACGCGAGGAAACTAGGGGAACGAACCCTGGACCGCGGAGTAGGTCGCGGCGTACCACTTGTCGGTACAACACCCTCAGTCGAACCCAAGCGTAGGGTGATGCGCGAAATAGGGAGGTTTTTGCGCGCATACTGCCATAATTCACATGCGGGATGGGTGAAGGAGGTGCCGAAACTCGAGAGCTGTTTCAGCACCACGGTGCACGAGAGCACGGGTTTTACGCCGTATGAGTTATACACGCAACGATTGCCTGAAAGGAGTGTGGCAAAACTCTTTAAATACCCGCCGGCGGATCCCAGCCAGGTGACGGCTGAAATGAGGGAGATGCTTGCTAAAGCGCGGCTGGACAAGCGTGGCGAAAGAAGGAGAAAACTCCACGCGCGGAAACATCCAGTAAATACTACGTTAAAAGTAGGCGATTTGTTCTTGTTAAAGGACTTAAATGTGTCCAACCTGGCCAACAAAGAAACCAAGAAGCTGTTTCTTTTGTATAGTGGACCCTTCTCGGTGACTGCCATTGCAGGCGTAAATGCATATGAGCTGGCCGATGCGGACGGCGTAGTGCGAGGGGTGTTCAACATAAATAACCTTAGGCAATATAAGTCCGAAGACAAGGTCGCAGACTGCGATGAATAATGTACAGTGGCTAGATAGTCATAGGAGTAGGACGCGAGGAAACTAGGGGAACGAACCCTGGACCGCGGAGTAGGTCGCGACGAAGTACGCGCGAAGTACGCCTAACAAACGACTAACTGAACACATTTAGCAGAAACACAAGCCAATGACATGTACTCTGCATGCCAAACAAGAACAGAACGAAGAGCGGAGACAAAACATGTCCGCACTCGACAAGAATAACAGTCCGAATGCGAGGTGTCTGCCACTGTGCTGTGTGTACTGTAGCCTGTGTAGATGGCAGTCAAAAGGTGCGGGTCGGCGAGGTCATATCGATGTTGCACGTGAAGTGCATTGAAAGTTCTCAAAACCGTAGTGATGAAATAAGCACATAAACTCCAAAATGTGTGGCATTACGATAACTCTATTAAGTTATTCAAACCAGATATAAATTTAATGTATTATACAACAAAAGCAGAGATGAGCACCATTATTGTGTGTCACGGCTCTAATCTCGCACTGAACAGAAGCTAACACCGACCAAACATAAACTGCACAATAGACGGACAACACCGAGATCACAAACGCTTTACTATAAGAACAGCAAAATTTTTCAGTCTGGACGGAACAGACATTCTCTTAAAGATAACAGACATCAAACTGAACACATTCAGCAGAAACAGAAGCCAAAGCCATGTGCTGTGGAGGCCGAACAAGAGCGAAACTAAGAGCGGGAAAAAAGCACAGCAAAAAAAGCATCACTCGCAAATGTGATAAACCAAAAATCGCAGCACAAAAACCGGACACCTTTGTGTCAAGACTCTTATCTCACATTGAACAGAACCTAGCACTTTCTGAACATCAACTCCTCAGGCTGTACGGAACAGACGGAGCACAACACTGAGATGACGAGCGCTTCCCTGAAAAGAAGGACAGAATAAAGAGACAACAAAACCTTCCAGTCTGGACAGACAACCTCCTGCAAACATTAAACAGAATGATGAATGAGAACGAGGACACAACAAAGACTTGAACAAACAACACATACAGCAGCAACAGAAGCTAGCTTCATGTATTTTGGAGGCCCAATGAGACCAAAACGAAGAGCGCGGACAACATACGTCCGAACGGGACAAAAACAACAGACCGACTGCGAGGCGAAGCTCTCTGCTGTGAGCGTGCAGGTAGAAGGCAAAAGGTGCGGGGCGGCGAGGTCATATCGAAGCTGCACGTCAAGTGCATGAACGTTTTTTAAATGGTGTTGATGACAGTGGCACATGTTGTTTTAGGTGTGTAAATAATAAGTTGTGAGTAATATATCAAGGTACGTAGTGAGGCTAACCATGTCGCAAATGTCACATTTTCAGGGATTTACTTATATTATGGACCAACTGTTACATGGTGCACTCCACTTCAAAAGCAATACGTACTTGTAAATAGCTACAGTGGCTTAGCAAAAGTAGTTATATCTGTCTCTCCCATTCAACTCGTCCAATTTAAAAAAAACAGCATAAAAAATGAACCTCTCAACAGTTGCAAATCAATCAAACTTTTAGGCATTATTTTGACAAATGATTTTGATTGAATATTGCTTTACGTCTCATATTTATGCAACTTGGCTAATCGAGACGAAGGGTGGGACGTAAGGGATGACGCGGGGGGACAAGGGGTGGACAGGCCTGTGCTGGTCAGAACCAGCCACAAGCATATGGGGAGGGCAGGGGTTCCCCCACGTCGTGGTCGTCTCCGTCTGTGTCATCATCTAAAGTGGAACTTTCACACTGACTATAAGATATTAGTGCTCAAAGCTGTAAGGGTTCGTTGACAGGAATCTTTCTTTAACAAGCCGGGCAGAACAAAGAGAAAACTGAACCTTCCAGTCTGGACAGAACAGACAACCTCCGAAGTTCACAAACATTAAACACAATGATGCGAGGACACAACAGTCAAGACTTGCAGCAATAGAAGCTAACTTCCTGTACTGTGGAGGCCCTGTAAGAAGAGAATGAAGAGCCTGCACAAAACACATCCGTCTGCGACAAGAACAGACCGACTGCAATGCGAGGCACTCTGCCGTGTGCATGTAGCTGCAGGTGGTAGTTCAAAGTGCGGGCGGCGAGGTCATATCGACGCTACACGTGAAGTGCATGGCAGGTTTAAAAACTCGCATTGATGCCAGCAGCACATGGGCTTTATGGTTTGTAATGAATTGGTTGAGTGATGTTCTTAATGTGCATTAAGGTTCATCGTGACGATACGATAATATTTGTTGTTATTGATTATAATTTGGCGCATTGATATGTTAGTAGATTAGTAGTAGTTCTAGGGAGCTTCTACAACAATGATTATTCGTGCCTCCAAGATATTTAAGTAACTGTAAAATACGGAAAATGAGCTTAAATATGCTATGTTCATATCATGCCACCACTGTCTTTCAACAAACTTTCTCATTTAAGATTAATCCTAAGAATTTTAATTGTTTTATTGTTTTAATGTTAATTATTATTTGTGGTTATGCATCCTACGGAACGTCGGCACTTTTCCGACAATAAATCTTTCCGATCTTTACAACTTGTGTTCTCGTATCGTTATTAGTCCTTCGTTTTTCCACTGTTGATACTGATTGATTGGATATTGCTTAAATTCTCATATTGATGCACTTTGGCTAATCGAGACGAAGGGAGGGACGTAAGGGATGACGCGGGGGGACAAGGGGTGGACATTCCTGTGCTGGTCAGAACCAGCCACAAGCGTAGGTGGAGGGCAAGGGTTCCCCCAAGGGGAGAATACGAGACAGGAAAGCCAAAAACGTGCGATTCTAAATTTGTTTCAGCTGCGTCTCAGATCAGGAAATTATGCTAAAGGCTACACTACTCGACACATCAGTGGCCCCATACATATAAGAAGTGCAGCTAATGACTGAGAAAAGCAACACGAGCAACCTTTTGGCGTTACTGGATTATAGTCAGCTCGTAGAAGAGATTCACCGCATATAGCTACACCGACCTTCGTGTGAGACACATCGAGCCGCTCCCGAGCCCGCCGATTTGTCCATGAACTTCGAGTTACTTGTTCGACGTCGCCGGACCGCCATCACCGCCGAAACCTTCGCCCGTCGACTACACCGCCAAGTGTGTGCACGACTGCGCCTCGCACACACGTGGACCGCCGCCGCCGCTGTGCCTACCCCAGCCTTGAATGAGTGAATGAGTGCTGAGTTGGCCCCCCGAAGCTGTCTTCTTCTTCTTTTCATATGCCCGCATTTTTGGCTTACTGGGCCATCATGCATTTCCTGGTTTTCCAGTAGAGACAGGTTTCTTTTTCCTCATAGTTCATGCCGAGCGGAAGGGCATCAATTTCGTCTTTAAGACTTGAACATCTCATCAGATGCTCTCTGTTCTGTTCTTCCTTCCCACATAGACCACAGGTACTGCTATCAGTGATTCCTATCCGATGTAGGTGCTTTGCAAGCAGATCATGTCCTGTTTGAAGTCTAAACTGGGGCAGTAGCTGTCCGTCTATTTTCATGATGTTTGACCTTTCCAGTAGTTATATTTTGCCATGCTTTTCCTTTCCCTTTATCAATCCACTCTTTTTTTCACTCTCCTCTTGGTTGCTGTCCTAAGATGTGCCTTTAACCGATGAATGTGACAGATTCTTGACTACTTGGGGCATTTTGCTGCCTCTCTTTTGCCAGGTTATCTGCCTTCTCATTACCATACACTTCACAATGTGCTGGAATCCATTGCAGCACTACCTCTCTGGCATCATAATAAAGCCTTAGCAGCAGTACCTTGCATTCTTTCACCCCAATTATCCACCCTCTCTTTACATACAATGGCCTGAATTGCTGTCTTTGAGTCCGACATTATCACTATTTTCTTATCTTGATGTTCACTTATCTTCTCCAATGCCAACTTTATGGCCTTCAATTCACCATCGTAATTGCTTGCATTTTTTCCTGCTGCCCAGGAGTGTTCAAACCACTCACAATACACACCAGCCCCAGCCATGCCCTCCCCCGGTGAGGCAGACCCATCAATGTATACATGCCAACCATTCCTCTTCCCGGATATTGCTTACGAATGTATTCAGTTGTACATCTCCTTAACTCCTGTTTTTTTGTACTCACTCTTCTTCCTCTCCAACCCATCCACTGTCAAACATGATGTACATCCAGCATGGCCACTCTGATGTTAGGTTTTGGTAGTTCCTTCTGGTACTTATCTTTGTAGTTCCTAGCAAATCTTTTTTAATCTCTTCTGCAGCTGTTATGAAAGTCTTTGAGTTTTCAGCTTCTCGTATGGTACCCTCTTCCACGTCTCCTCATCCAACCTAAGCAACTTTTCATGTAGACTGCCAGCTGCCATACGTCTTCTAAGTTCCAAAGGCTGTGTATTAGTTAGTGCCTCCATTGCAGCAATAGGTGTTGATTTCACTGCTCCTGTAGCAATCCTCAGTGCCTGGTTCTGCACTCTATCCAAGGTCTCTTGTGCATTCTTAGGTGCTGTAGTGAGTAATGCACTTCCGTATTCAAGTACAGGTCTAATATATGTTTTGTATGTAGTGGCAAGTACTTCTGTACGGGCACCCCAGTTCACCCCGGCGACTCTTTTCATTAATTTAAGTCTGCTTTTTGCCCCTTCACATATTTTCTCTATATGTTTAGCACCTGTCATCTTCTGGTCCATTGTCATACCCAGGTAGCATGGGTTCTCTTCCTTGTTGATGATCCCACTTCCATACTCTAACTTGAACTCGGGCACCGTTCTTCCAAGGGTGTGATAGTCGTACACCGTCTTTGTCATATTAACTTCCATCCCATTCATTTTTGACCATTCTTCTAGTGCCTTTAAAGCTTTGTTCATTTCCCGTGTTTTGGTCCTCTTTGTCATAACCTGTATACCATAGTACCACATCATCTGCATACATTTTAAGCTTAACCTGCTGTGAAGTTAGCTGTGAAGAGATCGTGATCATCAAGTCAGGGGAGCTTGGTTTCTTACGCCACCCCAGACAGCCGAGACACGAGACTCTGGCAGTTCAACATAGACTTCGGGGAGCTAACTCAGCCCTGCCCCGATGGTTACCTCTGAACGACCCCGGGCACCGAGCCACCAGTGGTACTTGGGAAGTTCCATCACTTTGAAACAATATTCTTTGACAGAATATAGGCCTAACACGCTTTGTGAATTGAAACATGTCTGGTGAGATATGGGGGTCCCGGTAGTGATGCATTGCGAGTGAGTCTTAATTGTACATTAACATCTAGAAATGAAAAACTCAGGTGGATATGTGCAGATTGTTGTAAGAGATGCTTGCAGTCACTCACTGTATTTTGCTTCTTATTTGTGAAACTGACAACATAATTCACTTTGTGTTTCCAGATTATGTGCAGGGAATTTTCCCAGACAACCCAGAGGCCACTACGAGCCAACTCCTGAAAGCCATTAAATTTAAGTTGAATAACATATCAAAGAAAGCATTGAAATTCTCAACTGTGCAATGATACCTCATAATTACTCAGTTAAAGATTTCAATGCTTTCTTCGACATGACAAATACCTATTACACAGGTAAAACATGGGAACTCCATCTTCGATTATTGGTGTTCATCATTTCTATTTTCTTATTGTTAGCTTATTTTTTTTTCTTGTGTGAGGAATGCCACTTATAGTAATGCTATTTTTAGATTAAATGTAGGGAATTTCATATTATGTAATATGTAGACATTTTTGGTCTAATGAAAGAATTTGAATTTGTACAAACATATTACATATAGAAGTATCAAATGCAACTGCTGATTCTGTATTCTGTATGTCCAGACAAATATCAATGTACATATCAAAACCTTATAAATTCCAGATGAAGCGTTCTATGAAAATGCTAACCTATTAGGAAATGTTGTCATCTTGTTGTTCAACCTCAAAAAGTGATATTTTTCATGAGTAAGGTGGACAACGTATTGAATTTTAAATGTAGGCCCTACCATCGATGATGTTGCCTGGCCTTTTTAAAAGGTCAAGTTTATAGTGTACACCTATTATTATAGATGGCATTGGGTAGGTACTCTAATACCCGGGCAACCCAAATCCGAATATTTTTAAGGATTCAAATCAATTGTCCAGGAACCATGTATTATTAAATTTTACAACATCCAACAAACTAAATCCGATCACATTTACAGGAATACAAAAACATGGCAAATGGAACTTTTGAACAGCTCAAATTTGTAACCCACAAATTGAAATGTTTAAAAATTTCCATGAACATGAGATTTCAATTCTCATATAGGTATTTTTAATGTTTTACTTTGTTGATGGCCCAACCCTTGGTTTAGTTGGTTGTTCCTCTTCATTAATTAATTTTTTTATTGTAGGGGCGTCGTTCGATATGAGTATTCTTAACGATAATTGTGCATATAAAATCGATTATTGGCCAAAAATATCGATATTTCTTTCCGTCGATTGATAATCGAATCAAGTCATTGTTTTTTCTCATTAAAAAGGCGGACCTTTTAGTTTGATTGATTGGATATTGCTTAACGTCTCATATGCAACTTAGCTAATCGAGACGAAGGGAGGGACGTAAGGGGTGACGCGGGTGGACAGGGGGTGGACAGGCCTGTGCTGGTCAGAACCAGCCACAAGCGTATGGGGAGGGCAGGGGTTCCCCTGCCCCACATTCCCCCCACCCCCCCCCCAACCAACCCCACATTCAGGGTGTTAACTAGTTGGTAGAAAATATATAATAAAATGTTACAAAATGATAATTTGGAATTTTGAAAAGATGAATGCTAATTTCAAAATTATATTTTTTAGTATTATGCATCTCTGCGCATCTCTATCAAATAGTTTATTTATTTATACATGTTCTTAAGGTACTAATGATTTGATTATCTGCTTGTCGATTTATCAATAGTTGGTAGGGACGGTATTAATATGAAGCCTATTTTTCTGCATACTCGAGATAATATTTTGTCTGTTTTAGGAACATTCCACGACTGGATGAAAGCAGACGGCAGGTTCACGGAGTACGACATGAACATAGAACTGAGGAGACATAACTAAGAGGGTGTATCCTAGTTCTGCAACATCCACACCAACACGTTCTGCAACATCCACAGCAACAACTTCACAAAACATACACAAAACACTCCAACAACGTCAAAACTGTGTTTGAGTACTGGTAGTGTACAGTAGGCTTCTGTAAAGCATGCGTCATTGAGCTTTCAGATGCCTGCTCAATGTGTCTGCTCATAACTTAGTATAATTACCAAACCTGGTAGGTGGTTGAGGTAAATTCAATACAGCAGGCAGGGTTTTACCGGCTGTGTTTCGTTTACCGATTGAACGCAGGCCATGGACGTACCTTATATTTACTTCATAAAGCTTGTCCCTTGTAACTTTAGAGCTCATAGTTGAGGTGGAACATTGACACTACATACACCTTGCTTCAACTGAAGTTGCCAAGCCCCTTCTTTTTTGAGTGTTTTCTGCTGCTGCCATGTAGAGTCCGAACAAGACCAGAACGAAGAGAGGATACAGAACACGTCTGCAGTGCCGCTGCGCTGTGTGTACTGTGGCCTGTGTGTGTGTGTGTGTAGCTCTCAAAAGGTGCGGGGTGGCGAGGTCATATCGATGTTGCACGTTCAGTGCATTGAAATTATTGAAAATCATATTGATGACACTAGCACATGAACTCCAAGATGTATAAAAATTGTTTGCAAACGATTTTTAAAGTGTAGTGAGGCTCATCAAGACGATACTATATTTTTGCAGATATTACAATATCTATGGATTCTACTGACATTACAGACCAACTTTAACACGGCGCATTTCACCTTACTCCCAGGTAGATAGTAGATTGTAGCACACTAGAATTTATTGACCCACTGAGTTCAATCGACAGTAAATAGCAGAGATTGATAGATTCAAGACATCAGATAATTGGATAATATAATAATTGGACTGCAATAAAGTCTTACTTTGTATCGGAAGGAGAATCGGAATACGGTAAGCTAATCTGGCAGGGAATTAAAGACGACGACGATGACTCTATCCCTCTTTGCACTCTGCACTTAATTCCTGACATTTCCAAAACGTTCCACAAGACAACACTACTATTAGAAAGCAACAATGTGACTTCTGTTGAACTTCACAATATAATGATTACGCTGAGGACGCAGTTTACCAGTCGAAAAACTGATAAGTACTATGGGGCTTCAGCAAATAAGATTCTGCAGAACTTGTTGCCTCATGAAAAACAGGCTGTTGTGGAGAAGTTTGACTTGCTTTTTAGTCGAGCTCTGTCGTACCTAGAGATGGTATGATTACGATGACAACATTCTAGCGGACATGTCGTGTCTGTCACTGGCAAACAATGAAATTAGATCATGGGAACAACTTCCGGCAAGCTCCCAGCTTCATGTCACACCATCCAAACATGGACACTTATTCGATTGTTGCCATTGATATTTGGCAGCCACATACAAAATCCAAATGATTCCGCATGGAAAATGACGCTTCACTTAAAACCTATTGCCCCAATTGTGTGTTCCCCTAAAGTTACCTCCCAAAATCATTGCTTACTACAAAAAACAATTAAAAAGTACCATAACCAGAACCACCTTTCCCCAACACACCATCGACCCAAACACCACATGTGCCCCATTATCCAAAGATGATTGTTATGTAGGGGCCACTTATTTATTGGAACAATGCGCTTCGAATTAAAAAAAAGCTATTTCAAGGAATGCCAAGGGGCTTCGAAAAGTTTATTAGCATAAAAGAAAAGGGAGCTCCCAACAACTGTTTATTCAAAAAGGGTTTTTTTGGGCAAGAGTCGATCTAAACACGGAACCCGAGTATGCCCCCAGAAGTTATTTAACTTTTTCATGCTTTCTTCTGTGCCTTTACCATTGTTTTTCCCCAAAAACACTCAATTCACAATTCAATAAACATGCAGATACTTACTAAACTTTTTGAATAAAGCTTCTACTTTATATGCAAGGAATTCAAGTGTATAAGTGCAAACCTTAAACATTTGAGCAGTCATGCAAAGCTTTTGGTTCCCCTAGACTCTTTAGTGCATTCCCTTTAGAAAATTTTTTTTTTTAAAGGGCCCGAAAAAAATTTTGAGAAAAAACTAAAAACCCCGCGAACAATCTGCAGACGATTAAAAGAAATGAATTCCCAGATTGTAGCCCAAAAATTGGATTTGATTGGATATTGTTAACTTTCCTATTATGAACTTGGCTAATCGAGACGAAGGGGGACGTAAGGGATGACGCGGGGGGACAAGGGGGGACGGCCTTGCTGGTCAAAAACCAGCCACAAGCGTATGGGGAGGGCATGGGTTCCCCCACGTTGTGGTCGTCTCCTCTGTGTCATCACCCGGGCCGTGTTGTGCTGACGTGGAAATTTGTTGAATAATTTTTTGCTAATTTTTGATATGCAGCAAGGATGGCAGGTACAGATTGCCCAGTGTGACTGGGTTTTAAAAGAGAAAACTCTGACGCAACGCCTGCAAAAAAGAAAAGAAAATCGCATGTTCCTCACCCATCAAACCCAAAGAGGAGGCAAACCACTCTCCATGCCAGAATTTGATGATAATCCAAACCCGTTGTCGTCTCCCAGGATGAAAATCAAAAAGCACGCATACGTTGCCACAAGGAAAGTGTATTTGTGTGTTTGCCTCGGGGAAAATTTTTTAAAATTTGTATCCCCAGCCTAAAAAATAAAACTTTCTCAATGAAATACAAAGGGTTTCCTCCAGAGAAAACAACAAGGCAATTGGGTCTTAATCATTACTGAAATAAAAAATAATTTGTTGAAATAATTTAGGCATAAGTAATGAAAAAATAATTATAATTCACTAAAAGCCCCTACACCACTTTGTTGAATCCCTTTTTTATTTCACTGTTTTTGTCAGTTTAAAATATTTTTTAACATTTGGAACCCAATGTTGCCAAAAAGAACACTGGTTTTCGGTCACTTTGGGTGAAACTTTTGGGAAAAAAAAATTTCCCTGTTTTTTTTCTGCAACAGAACATGAAATTAGTTTTCTGAAAAAAAAATGCCTGGGTCTGTGGAGGACAGGGGTTTAACTGTTACTATTGACCTACACTGTACTACAGGATGCAATTCACGTCACATACAGAACTTGTATTTTTGTGTTGTACATACACTGGCATTTTTAAAAATGCAAATGAGAGATTACCTAAAAACGAATTTGCACTTAAAAGTCGCTTTGATGAAATTTTTTTCGGCAACGGCAAGACGAGATTCAGAGCACACACCATGAACAAAAAACTGTTTTACAGCTTGCGTTTGGTTAAAAGATGACGTAAGAATTCCTTCGCAGTTGTGATGATTTGACACATAACCAACATGCAGTTGGAGCAATCCTCAAAAATATTTTTGTTGCACTAAAAACAGAGTTTCCTAATTTAACAGAAAAGATTATATTTTTTCAGCTATCACAGACAAGGTGGCTATCCCGATACCAGTGGCTAGAATTAAAACACATTTTTTGATAGCTGCACGACCCCCCGGAAGAAGAAAATCTACCACAATATTACTACATACAAGCAGCGAACAGGCCGATTAGAAAAAGTGTGTATGGACATGAAGATAGTTAGTTAGTGGGGTTTTAGGGCACACTACATTCAAGTTAATCAGTGCCCATCTAGGGATACGAAAAGTGACATAAAAAGGTTTTCTAAAATGGAGAATACTGCCCTCATACAAACAATGGAAAGGTGCATCTCACCAATAGCTGCTCAGCTTTTCAATGTTCAGTTGCAAAGTGGCGAAAAAAGCACGAGGGGGGGAAAGTAGAATATAAAGGGGAAAAAGTTTTTTGTTTTTAAATCTATAAGGGGAAAGTCAAGAACTACGGGTTGTTGGCCCAAATCGAAAGAAAAATATCTTACCCCCCCGCCCTTCGAAACAACCTAAAAAAAAAATTCGGTTTTTTTTTTGGGTTTTTTTTTTTTTTTTTTGTTTTTTTTTTTGATGAATTTAGTTATTAAACAGGGTTTAAGGGCACACAAACTAAGGTTATTAGTGCCCGTGTTCTCTTTTAGAGTGATGGGGGGCTATTTTTTAAATTCTATTATACACTTTTTTTATTGAATTTTTTAGTATTCGCATTTATCTTTTATGCAAAAATCGGTATACTGCCATCAGGGCGTTTAAGGGGGGCCCCAAGTTTTTTTGTATTTTAAAAAAAAACTCACACGGGAAAATAATGTACAAAATGCCCAATTTCCTTGATTTGAAAAGCCATAAAAATGTTACTATATTTTTCTGGATTTATCTGGGTAGCCCTTTTTATGAAGAATCCAAAAGGGAAAAAAATTGCAACGTAAACCAATATAGACCAAGGGGAAAAACAAAAAATTGCAAAAAATTAAGGAATATTAAAATCAATTTTTTTTAAGGGGAATGTGGGATGTAGATTAGTTAATTGCGTTAGCTTACGAGTTTTGCGTTTAGTAAACTAACCAATTATTCCCTCCCTAAAAAAATTCTTTGGGCTATTTGTCATACTCATTCAAGTATAAATTACAATACAATAATTTGCACGGTCCTTTAGAGCATAAAATACCTTTCCCCTAGTTATGGGTATTTGCCCCCCAAACAAGCCCAATATCTTAAGAAGTTCAAAGATGTTTGTAGAACATCTTCTTAACAATACCGATCCCAATATACTAATTATTCCTCTTTATTTCACTTTAAGATATAAACTTCGCCCACGAGAGTTTTTAAATATATCTAATTTTGTTTTAAAATTTTATTATTTATGTGTGCCTTATAAAACAATTTTAGAAAAAACCGTATAGCCGTTTTATTTTATTTGAAGGCCTATAATATTTGCTGCATAGAGCTAATTCAAATATTTTTACCTTTAGAAGCTGTTTCTTAACTTATCAGAAATGATAAACATACAGTCCAGCTACGGGGTTACGCGAATTCCTGGATAATAATGATGCTGACCGACATAGTTTTTTACTTAAAAGTGACGATGACAGACAACAACGCCCACGACGACAACAAAACCCAGACACAAGATGAAATGATGCTGACCACTACACGGCAGGAATTTTTTTTTGAAATGAGATGACAATGACACAACGGGGGGACAGGACATTGACATTGAGGGGACATCGGGTAAACGACAACGGGGGTCAAAAGACAATGGAAAAAGGGGCAAAAGCCCTTTCAGTAGAAGGCTACAACGCCCACCGGGCACCATTGATAAAGGTTCACACACGGGGCAAAAAAAACCTCATTCACCCATGACGTTTTGCTGATGGAATTACAGAAAAAGAAAAACTTTGTTCGTTCGAGACAACGCCAAAAATATTGTATCTGCCATGGATTTGGCCAAAAAAAAACCATTCCATGCATTGCACTTTCCTTTCAACTGGCAGTCAAAGAGGATTTTTTTGTTTGTAAGATATTTTCAAATCTATCGGAACAGTTAAAAGGGTAGCCTCTGAACGCCCCCGGGGCACCGGCCACCAGGGGTACGGGGGGAACTTAAAAAGTCTTCCCTTTTTGTAAGGCTGGCCTAAAAGTGTAAAAAAGTGAAAAACCCCAAATGTTTATAGGCATTTTACTCTCACAGTGCGGTGTGGCAAGTAAACCCCCAAAGCTTAACGGATGTCATGGTTTGACAGTGAAATGGGCAACTTGTCCCTTTTTGGCAAACGGGTTTAGATGAAACAAAGTGACAGCAAGGGACAGGCCAAATCAATTTCAAAATACTTTTATCACATTATGGCTTATGAAAAACTTTTAGTTCAAACTGGACACGGGGTTTTTGAGGTTGAGAAATAAGTGTTAGGGGGGTTTTGTTTAGATAGGTAATAAAGATATGATAGGAAAAATATTTAACTACGTTTTATGAACAAACCACAAATCACAACAAAATCGAGAACGACTTTTCGATTTGAAAACTCGACTTGCAACCTACCAGCAAACCAACTCATCTACTGAAGCCTACCGATGTAGGAATATTTACCCTTAAAAGGAAAGAGGCCAAGCATTGCAGCTTTTGGGGACGCCTCACCATGGGTACATTTTGGCCCAAGAGTCCTTTGCCAAGATTCTGAAACCTTTTTGGGACGACTTTACCGGGCCTGAAACCGTCAAAAATGCTTTTTAAAGGTTTGGGGAATATTTCCTTTTGAGCAAACGCTGTAGACTACAAAAATCATTGAGACAGGCTGGGGGCCAGATAGGCTGATGAAATGAAAGCAATGACCTCGACGAAAATTTTTGGGAGGGAGAGCTGGGAGATCAGAATCGGACACTGTTTGTGATTCTGAGAACTCTGAAGTACTTCACAGACAACGAGGAGACTAAAAATTTCCTCAGTTTTTCTCGTTTTATGGGCAACTGAAATGTTTTTTAAAATTTTGTTAAGCATGGCCCCTGTTATATTTTAAAAAAAATATAACGAGAGTATGTTGATTTTTGCACAATGTTCATAATGGACTTTCCGAAACGGGGTATTCACAACCTTGAGGGGGGAGATTTCAGTTGGAAACGTAATTCGGTTCTATTTATACCTGTGGTGTAAATTCTAGTTTTTAAAAATTTCACAAATCCCTGCAATAAGTTTTGTTTCGGCATCAAATACTACAGGCACGCAAAAAGTATGTTATTTAGTTAGTTAAGCTTTTTTTGGGGCACTCAACATTTGGGGACTAAATGCGGAAAAATGAAGTTGCTACACTAAACCAAAATCAAATTACGATTTTTGGGTTTCGGGGGAATATTTTTCGATTCGCCGGGCTTCACAGCCAAATATTACAAAAAGATAATGGACATTTTTCCGGTAAATTATCGACTTTTTTTTTTACAGCGTGGCCAATTTTGATGGAGGTTAAAAAAGGCTGCGTGGCTAAGATTTAAGATTTATGACAAGCAAAATAAAAATTAAATTTTTTTTCTTTCCTTCGGCACCCGGGGATAGGTCCATTAATAAAACCGTGTATCCCACTATTACGGGAATATGACGTTGCACATTTAAAAAAAAGTTTGGAAAAAAATTAAAAAAAGCAATCGAAAAAAAAAAACCCACCCGTCAGTGTTTGGAAAACAAAGTATCCAATCTAAAGGGTGGTGCTCTAAAAGATAACGGAAACGAAGAGATTGCTAGAGAAGTTCCCCCCAGTTTTATGAGCACGTTGGAAAATACGATGCGTGGGAGGGAAAAAACTTTTTTTTCCCAGAATGGAGAAAAGGGGGAATGAAAAAAATGACAGCACATCAAAAAAGTGGAAAAAAAAGGGCTTTAAAAAACAACCAAACTCTCGGCAGAGTAATCTGGGATAAATTTTTTAAAACGCAAAAAAACTACTGCCATACGGGTTAAAACCCAAATTGTTATTCTTTGAAAAATCTAAATATTTAATATGAAAATAGTATTCATTTTTGGGTTTAAAAATGTGCAAAAGTGGTTGTTCTTGAACCAAACATCCCAATGCAATTTCAATTTTCAGTATTTTAATTACGAAAATTATGCTTATCATTGCACTTTAAATTTGCCAGGGAAAAAACACTTGTAATACTTCCCCCTCCCCGGCCCCTCTGTTTCCCGGGTCAAGCTCGGCGGTAGTTACGCCGCTGTTTGTTTCGAAGAGAAAAAAAAAATATATTGATTGGATTGGATATTGTTTAAACGTCTCTTTTTATGAAACTTGGCAAATCGAGACGAGGGAGGGACGTAAGGGACGACGCGGGGGAACAAGGGGTGGACAGGCCTGTGCGGGTCAGAACCAGCCAAAAGGTACGGGAGGGCGGGGGGGTTTCCCCCACGTCGTGGTCGTCTCCGTCTGGTCACATCTTCCGTGTTGTATTGTCGTCGCCGTCGGGGAGGTAGTCGAAGGGAAAGGGAAAGTTTTTTATTTGATTACCGTTTTTAAATCTATTTCTCATTCTAGGAGGGGGTTAAAGTACAACCCTGTTTAATCGGTAACACATTTTCAATGATCGGTACTACCATACATTGCGACGGTTCATGGAAATGGAAGCGATGCGAGAAAAGACATGGTGTTTATTGTATTTTAATCATTAAGGGTTTAAAAAAAACCTAAAAGGGGAAACTCCCCTTTTCAGGTTGGCTTGCGGAAAAGAGTCTGGGTTGGCTAATGAGAGTGTCTCCCTTTCCCCCCACCACAAACTTATAGTGTAGCCTTAGTTCAGTGGTTACCCCTAAATTAATTGAACCAATTTTATTTTTAGGAGGGAATTGTTTATAGAGGCTTAAAAAAAAAACCAAAATTTTTTTTTTTTTTTTGTAGTGAAGACTTAAAATTGAAAATATGAAGGAGTTAGAATTAAAATTTTTGGGAAAATTGCTAACCTGAACAAACTTCAATAAAAATTTTAAAAAAAAAAAAAAAAACTAAAAATTTGGGGTTGGTTTGTCTTGTTTCTTAAGTAATGAGAGTATGGTCTAAAAGGGCCCCCCAAAAAATAGTTGCCCTTTTTAAAAGGGGACAAATAAAGTTTGGACAATCAAAAAGAGCAAGGGAAAATTTTGTTGCCCCACAAAAAACCCCACGGAAATACGAACCGTTTTTGGGAAAAAACCCCCCTCAGGCGGGCGTCTGGGGTTGTTTTCCCCAAAAGAAAAACAGGGGATGAGTTTCACGGGGGGCAAGGTAACACGTTATTTGACAACTTCTTCACGTCAACAACCCCCTTAAAAATTTAAAGGGAAAAAGTAAGTATCCGCCTCGGGTACTGTCGGGTCAAAGTATGAAATCCTCCTCTCCCTTCTGACAAAGACATAAAGAATTGTTTCATTTATTGGATTTTGTTAAGAGGGTTCACCACCCCTTTTGTAGTTAGTAAATGCTTTTGCTGGGCCAAAAAGCACCTACGTAATAAAATTTTTGCAAACTTGTCAAAAAGCATACAGGGGGACGTTCCAACAGTCTAGATTTTCAAAATTTTGACTTGATCAGCCAGAAAAAATTCCGAATTAGTCAATTTTGACTTTTTAACAAAATTGAAATTGTGAAATCTAATTTATTTTTTTTAAATTATTTCAAAAAAAAATTTTAGGAATGTGTTACTATAGAAACCTTTATTTCCCCTTTTTTGAGACATGTTCAAAATTTTAACAAACTGTGATGTCATTCAGCCGAGCAAACGAAAATTGATAAAAAAGGGGTGGTGAACGTCTTAACGTTATATTTAGCAAAATTGCTAATTGAGACGTATGGGGGACGAAGAGATGAGCGAAGGGGCAAGGGGTGGGCAGCCTGTGCTGGTCAGAACCGCCACAAGCGTTGGGGAGGGCAGGGGGTTCCCCCACGTCGTGGGCGTCCCCGTCTGTTCATCATCCGTCCGTTTTTCGTCTTGTCGTCGCCGTCGGAAGGTTTTTCAAAGGGGAAAAGGGAAAATTCCCCAAAGACGACCCAGAGCCCCTTAGTTTCAGGGGGAAAAACTCGCTTTTAAGGCCATACTACGAGAAGGGTTTGGGGTTGGAATTTGATGGCCCGACATCAAGAAGAAGCCTCGTGGACATTGTGATGAGATTGTTAGCAGGGAACTGTTGTCACGATGGTGAGTGGGTAGACAACATCAGTTGTTCTGGTCTCAACTATTTGGGATAGGCATCCAAGATGAGGCAAAATGGTTTGATAAAAAAAAAACTTGCTAAAATGGAGGGTAAGTCTTTATTTTTTTTTTAAGTTGAATTAGTATCGAGGAAAAAGGGGAAAGGCCGTGTCGAGTACGTCTTCCCCGTCGAGTGTGGTCTTGGTCTTTGGTGGTTTGGTGGAGAACGTTTTAAAATAAAAGCACGAAAGTCCACCCTTTTCGGGGAAAGGAAGGCAAACTTTGACAAAAACCGGGCGTTTGGTTTCCAAAAAAATCTCTCACCCCAGCAGCAACAAGCTATGGAAACGAAAGGAAAAGGTCAAAAAAAAGTTTTAACGGTTTCATTTAGAAATGTTGTGTTTTTGTTGGACTATGTGTCGATACCGACAGCCATGGGTTGCCACCAGTCCTGATGGCATTGTGTTACCCGTAGGGGAAAAGTGAACCTCCAGCATTGCTAGAGATTAAGTGCTCTTATTCCCTGCAAGGGAGGACAAAGGCAGGGCATTAGAAAATTTGTGAATGTTTTTAGAATATTTCAGTTTAAGATGAAAATTCAATTAAAAAAAAACGCAAAAGTGAATGGTGGGAAAAAAAAAAATAAATAAAAAAGCAGTGAAGATCAAATCAACACATTTGTTGTGCTAGAAATATGTTTGAAGGGAATTATCGAAAGGGAAAGTGTAAGTTCTATGAAAATAAATTGACAATCTAAGAATGATAGTAAATTAATGTGGATCACCCTAAAAAAATTGTTAAGGAAAGGGGGCCATAAACCAAGACCAAAAAAAAACATTTTTTGGGGTTAAGTTTGAAAAAAGTGAAACCCGGGGGCCGCCCCGAGGAAAATTTTTAACAATTTTTTTGTGGACAGTATTAATGAAAAATTTCAAAACAAACCCAATAACTGATTTTATGTTGTTTTATTTGGGTTACAACAACCTACACGGAGGAATTTATACCTTTAATTTGAAAACATTTGTGAATTAAAAAAAATAATTTTTTTGTTTAAAAAATAAATTAAGTTCAACTGATGGTATCACAGTCGAAATTATAAAAAAAACATTTGTGTCTGGGGCACGCTTTCAAATTTTAAATGAATCTTTAACAACTTGGGCCATTCCCCCTCCAGTTGGAAACTATAACAGTTTTTCCCGTTCCAAAATAGCAAACCAAAAATACCCCAAATTTTTTACCATTAAAATTTCTGCCTTTATGAAAAAATATTAGAAATTTTAGTTCATAACCCCCGTTTGATTTTTTTTTTAAAGTAAAAACCTATTTTTAAAATTCAATCAGATTAGAAGGAAAATTTTAAATGAAACGCATTGCAATTTTTGATTTCAAATGGAAAAGTTTCTAGATAGTGAAAACAATAATAGTTGCTGTTATGAAGATTTAAAAGGGCTTTTGAAACTTTTAGGAAAATATTGAAACTAAATTAAGTAAATATGGAATAAATGGAACAGTGATTTTAAAGGATAAGAGTTTTTCTTGAAAAAAGAAACCAAAAACAAAATACTAGGAAATAAACTAAGCAAATTAAAACTAACAGGGGTTCCCCAGGGGTTTTTTTTTGACCTCTGTTTTTTTATTTTTTACATAAAGACATGCCTGAAACCCTTTTAAAAAAACATTTTTAAACCTTTTTGCAGATGACACACTCATTTGGGTTTCAGGGGAAAAATTGAAAGAAGTGTTAAAAATAATAAAAGGATCTTTAAATATTATGTGATAGTTTATGAGGGAAAAAGTTGAAGCTTAAAGTAACCAAAACTCAATGTATTCTTATTTCAAATTTTATTGTTAAAATAAAAAATACATACCCTTAATCCAAATTGTAAAATTTAATGGAAAGGGGCTGGAATAGATTTTCAAAGTAATGTAAAGATTTTGGGGGGTTTTTATAGACCAACTTTTATATTTTTTAGATTATGTTCAAAAAATATCAAAAAAGATTAGCAAGAAAAAATTGGTTTTATGTACGGGAATTTGCAAAAACTTAAGTCAATGGTCAAGATTGATGATAATTAAAAAAAATAAACAGACCTTATTTTTAATACTGCCTTCTTTACTCTGGAAATCTGGTATGATAACATAAAAAGTTACAAATTGGAAAATAAAGGAATGAGAATTTATTTAGGTTTAAAAAAAAACACATGTTAGAGATATGTTGGATTTCTTTAATGGATGACGGTTTGGCAAGATTTGGGCCTGAAGGTACTAATTTTCTCCGCAATGTTGGGATGGAAAATTAATGACAACTTTTAAAGAGTTCATTAAAAAAATAATGAAGTTCTATCATCAAAAATAGGGGGCCAACAATTTTATTTAAAAAATCAAAAAATGATGTTAACCAAAAATCAATTTTTTTAAAGGAATCAAATTTTATAATAAATCTACCAACGGTATCAAAGAAAGTAGATTCAAATAAAAACGAAATTATTAATTTTTTTTAAAACTGAAATTTTCCCTATGAAGGAATGTGATGAAATTTTTGGAAAAGTTTTAAATTTTGATTATGTATAACTCTGTTTTCTACTTATGTGAAACCATAATTGTTTATTATGTATATTATTTTTATTTGTATTTTATATTTTATGTTTTATTGTAACAGTAACGAACTAGCGGGAAAAACTAAAAAAAAAAATCATACTACACAGGTTTTAAGATCCCTGTATTGTTAGCTTGGCAAGTGTCACTTCTTTGTTTATTCCCCGAAACCCAAAGGTTGCAAGGGGTGGAGCATATTTGGAAGAAATCATACATAAATTTAAAACAAACAAAATTCTTTTTGGGAAAGCATCTGCCATCTCCCAAAACTCTCCCTTGAGAGAGTATGATGATTCAAAAGGGAGACATAGCATGAAAGACCACAACCATTTGGGATAAAATTTGTTAGTTTGTTTGTTTGTGTTGTTTTAGGGCACCAACAGTAGAGTTATCAGTGTCCATTTCAAGTGTATTGGAAAAGTTCCAAAATTTTCTTTTTCAACAATTGTGGATTACCCCCCATGTTTTCTTTTCCAAAGGGAGGAACGGAAGGGGGGCGGGGGGGGGGGGGGGGCAAGGGGGGGACAGGCTGTGCTGGTCAAAACCCGCCACAAGCGTAGGGGAGGGAGGGGTTCCCCACGTCATGGTCGTCTCCGTTTGTATCATCACCGTCCGTGTTGGCATTGTGTCGCCGTTGGGAAGTGTCAAAGGGAAGGGGGTTTCCCCGACGACGACCCAAGTTCGCCCTTAGTTTCAGGGATGAAATCCCTATTTACGGGCCAAACCCGAGAAGGTTTCGAGTTGGACTTTGATGGCCCAAAAACCTATTTAAAAAAATGGATATATGGAAAAGTTATTTACTTTTACCACTTTTTTTTGCTTATTTTCATTCTTGGGGGGAGGCTCAGTACAAGCCCTGCTTTAGGCGGCAACGAAGTTCAAAAGACGTACTACTCATACCTCGCGACGGTCAAGGAAAGTGGAAGCGATGCGAGGGGGAAAAACGTGGTGTTTCTTGTATTTTAATCATTCTAAAAAACCTGACAAGGGGGAAAATCTCCTTTCAGTTGGCTGCGGCAAGAGTCTGGGTTGGGACAGTGAGAGTGTTACTTCCCCACCTTAAAAATATAGTGTAGTATTAGTTCAGTGGTTTAAACCTACCAAATTTGAACTTACATTTTTTTTTCAAGAGTGAATTGTTTATCTAGAGGTTATAAAAACCAAAAGTTTTTTTTTTTATCAGTCAGAGGTAAAACTTTCATCATGAAGGGGATAGAATTTAATTCTGGATTTCTACCGGAACACAAACTTCAATACCCTGATGCAGAGTTTTACGAATTCATCGACGTGCCCGATGTATTTTTGGATTTTCCCCATCGGGGACGAATACAAATAGTTGAAGACAGCAACACCTTTTATTTTTCGTTTTTCTCTTTAAATATTATCTAAAAAAAAATACTTGGATGGAATTTTCTTAACGTCTCATTTTATGCAACTTGGTAATGAGACGAAGGAGGGACGTTGAGGGAGACGCGGGGGGGGCAAGGAGTGGCAGGCCTGTGCTGGGCAAACCAGCCACAAGATATGGGGAGGGGGAGGGGTACCCCCACGTCGTGTCGTCTCCGTCTGTGTCTCATCATCATCATTATTTAAAGCGGGGGAGTGACAAAATCTTTTTGTTCTTTGCAGAACATAATCTTTTAACACCATTATAATAAATAAATATTTAACTTTTGGGTTTTTTTATCAAATAAAAGGTTGTTGGGAAAGTATTCCCCATAAACTAAAAAACCCCCTAACGGTCAAAAGAATTATTTATTTGTATATTATTTTAAAAAAACGCTTACTGGGCATCTTTTCCAACCCCCCAATCTCGGGTAAATTACCTGCATTTCTCAAATGTTTTATCTGGCTGTTTTATAAACCCTGATTCATTTTAAAAGGTTTCCGAAAAATTTGGTAAAATTGGGGCAAAAAGCAATTTAAATTCGTAAATCATAGCTAAAAAAAACGTGATCGACACTCAGATACACAATGTCCAACTCCAAAGTTGTGCATTTTTTTAGTCAACTTATTTAATGTTGTTTATGAACCCCTCGCCCGTTTTGCTATTAAATAATGTGAAAACTAACCCGTGGCGCGTGCAAAATAAATGAAACGAAGGTAAAGCATCGCTCAGTCATTAATTTTTTTAATGCCTAAATATTTTATTGTAATCTTGATTTTGGGGCTATTGTGCTTTTAGTACCGGTAGTTTTTCCTGCGTTTTTCTTGCAAACAATGTGGTTGATCTATTTTGTTAACCCAAAAAGCTTTTTCCCGTAACCAGTGAAACTGCAGCAAAAAAAAATAGCACGTCTCTTTTTGCCATACGTTTTCCCCCATACACCAAACCTTTTTCAATTGTTGGATTTGCTTTACGTCTCTTTTAAGCAACTTGGCTAATCGAGACGAAGGGGGGGAGTAAGGGAGACGCGGGGGGAAAGGGGTGGAAGGGCCCGTGTGGTCAGAACCGCCCCAAGCATATGGGGAGGGCAATGGTTTTTCCCCCCCGTTTGGGGCGTCTCCGTCGTGCTATCGTCCGGTTTCTTGTCGTCGGTCGGGGAGGTAGTCAAAGGGAAAGGGGGCCCCGACGAGACCCCGAGCCGCCCTTTGTTTCAGGGGGTGAAACTCCCCCATTCACGGGCCAAAAATGCGAGAAGGTGTCGAGTTGAATTTGAAGGCCCTGGCTTGGAGGTTTTTTAAAAAGTGAACGAAGAGTCTGCACAAAACACGCTGCCTGCGACAAGAACAAGGGTGACTGTGAACGAAGTGACTACAAAAATTGTTACTTGTTTGGTAAAATCGGACACACCCAGAATGGTTTCAAAGGGTACTCAAACTGATGATTATTTATTGATTTTATATGCTTAACGTGTCGGGTGCTTCCGTCGTTGGTGTGACCCAAATTTTCAACACTGGTTTTTTCAACTAAAAAAAAATAAACACTCACCCCCTTGAGTAATTTAGTAAATAGAGGTTAAAGACCATATTAATCACAAACCTGTTTTTTTTACTTTTTTTTTTTTTAATTAATTTAAATGGGTTAAAAAAAATGCCTTCAAAACCTGTAACGTTTCTATTCCAAAAAAAGTCGTGTCGCGAGTTTTTGTAGTCCCCTATAAATATGACTAATCTTTGGCTCCCCCCCCTAGCCCCGTGAGAACCTAAAAAAATACAATTTTCGGTTATTTTCGAACATTCAAAATACCATTTACATCGCCGGCAAAGTTAGTCATGGTGATGTTGTTGGATGTCAATGTCAAAAAGGTTTTTTTGGGTTTTGTGTTTAAAGGGAAAAACTGAAAAAACTTTTATTTTTCAAAGCTACATAATAAATGTTTTTCTAACAGACGTGAATTTGTGCAATGGTTTCAACATCTCGGGTTATTTTAAATCTAAAAGAAAAATGTGATTGTGGTTCAGGGCATGGTATGTTTAAAACCTCCCCCGGGAAAGGCATTTCGGTATAACGAGTAATAAACATGTGAACAGAGGTGGACCGAAATGTGGTTGTTCTTAGGGGTTTTTGAGCGGTACGTGGTTCGAGGGAAGTCATCTTCCTTTAAAAGATCACCTCCGATTGATGTATTACTGGTGCAGACAAACCCATTCAATAGAAGAGGTAATGTTTGATATGCAGCGGGAAGACGGCTCTACTATTAGTGACAAAACGATAATCCAACATAATCACTGGCTGAGAGAAGTATGCACGCATTATGTGAATAATCACGCAGAAAAAATCGGTGGTATTGGGAAAGTCGTCGAGATCGATGAGACAATGATAACAAAAAGGAAGTACAATCGAGGACGCCTAGTGTCGCACCAACAGTGGCTTTTCACAGGTGTTGAGCGGGGAACAAACATGAGGAAAGTGTTCATAAAGTTTGTTGAACGACGCGACGCAAGCACTCTTCTACCATTATTGCAGGAACTCGTTGAACCAGGAACAACGGTGATAAGTGATGGTTGGGCGGCATACATGGATATCAACAAGTTGCCACAGGGATATGAGCATTAGAGTGTCAACCATTCTGAGAACTTTGTTTCCCCTGATAACGCCGACGTACATACTCAGTCAATAGAATCACTCCATCAGAAAATCAAGTCACGCCATAAAGAAGAATATGGAACAGCAAGAGTTCATTTGGCCTCCTACATCGATTTATTCGTTTGGCGTCGGTTACACGCGGGCCCAGATGTTATGTTTCATCTCTTGTCACAAATCCGTGAAATGTACAAAACAGAATCGATTCATTGATCGAACTGTCCACTTTCGTGTTTGTAGTGTGTAGGTTGGTACGCGAGTCACGAAGGAACTGGAGGCGTGAGTTAAATTACCAAAATGGTGGACCATCAACATTGATATTTGTGAATTCTCGTGTTAAATCTGTGTTAATTATGCTTGGGGTTTTTTTTTTTGGTGGGAATGAAAAAATAGTACGCAAAGAGGTTTACACTTATTTCTCAAGGTGAGTGTTTTTGTTGATTTTTGTTGAAAAAAAAAGGTATTGAAAAGTTGGGTCACACAATACGTAAGTACCAAAAGTTCATATTTATGCAAAATTGCTAATCGAGACGAAGGGAGGGACGAAGGGAGACGCGGGGGGGACAAGGGTGGGCAGGCCTGTGCTGGTCAGAACCCGCTCAACGTTTTTGGGGAGAGCAGCGGTTCCCCCTCGGGTGTCTCCGTCTGTGTCATATCCCTCCGGTTTCATTGTCGTCGCCCTTGGGGGGGTTGTCAAAGGGGGGGGGAAAAAACAAATTCATGGCATTTTCAATATTTTTATTTTTATTTTTGTTAAAACTTCATTGATTTGTTTGTTAGTTGGGGGGTTTTTGGGACAAAACAGTAAAGTTATCAGGCCCCTCAAATTTTTGATTGCAAAATATAGGGAAAATTCAAATTTAAAATTTTGAAGGTTTACTTTACGTAAGAAATTAATAACATTATTGGGAGTTTCCTCGTCAATACTTTTAAAACATATATTCTGTCAATTATGATTTATTGGGGTATTGTTTACGTCTTAATTTAGCAACTTGGCTAAAAAAGACGAAGGGAGAGACGTAAGGGGTGACGCGGGGGGACAAAGGGGGGCCAGGCCTGTGCAATAAGAACCAGCCACAAGGTATGGGGAGGGCAGGGGGTTCCCCCCCGCGGGTGCTCCATCTGTGTCATCGGGTTTTGACCCCTGTTGCCATTGTCGTCGCCTCGGGGGGAAGTCAAAAAGGGAAGGGGGAAAATTTTCCCACGACGAACCCAGATCGCCATTAGTTTAAGAATAAAACTTCCTAGTAACGGCCAATTCACGAGAAGGTTTTCGAGTTTGGGAATTTTATGGCCCCAAAACCAAAAACAAAAGACCGCTGCGAGGCGAACGCGAAACTCTTTGCGTGAGGTGCAGGAGTTGTCAAAGGTGGGGGGGCGAGGTCATATTTAAATTGCCGCTAATTTCCTATTTAAAAAAATCGATCTTTGGTTGGGTTTTGTCACTCGTGAATGCGTCGGGGCACATGGGTTTGGGTTGGTCGTTTGGGCTAATGTCCCCCCCCGAAAAATTATATGAGGGGGGGTAGAACTAAATATGAAATTTATTTTTTTTATTTATTTAGCAGAGGTAGTACTAATTTTAGGTATCAATAATTTAAATTTTATATAAATCAGTTTCTACAACTGACACTTAAAAAAATTTAAATTTTCATTAGACGTGGGGGCTGGGGAAAGCAAACCCGAGCCGGCACCCCAGCTATCAATGAGGACATCGAGCAGGTGGCCCCGGGAACTACTTGCCATCGTGGAAGAAAAAAACGTTTAGTGTCTTGTCCACCTGCGTTTTGCTTGGGCAAACTGCCCACTTTGCAACCTTGTGGGCATTTATGTTTATGCCCCGTGATTTTTTCCTTTTAAAAAAATGCGTCAAAAATTTCACTGTACATGGGAATTTTTTTTTTAGTAAACATCTGCATTTTGATCTCAAAAAGTAAGGGGGAAAACCAAGGATAATTTGCATTGTCTTGGGAAAACAAGTGTCTAATTTTGTATATTCTATAGTTAATTTTCTTGGACATCAAAAAAACAAATTTAAATTTAATAAAAACAATGAGTTCAAATAAGTTCGAATAAGAATTAAATGGAAGTCGTTAAAGGCGGAGTTTAGTAAAGTTAAAAAAAAGTAACTCTACAAGCGGTCAGCATAACAAAGATGCACATATTACAATACCATTTCGGAGATTTTGGGGGGGTGGCCACGTGAGACTCTCATTAACAACAGCATTGAATCTGGTACCGGTACCATCGAGTTAAATGTTACAGGTGAGTGTTTTTGATTTATAACTTTAAGTTTATTTTTTACTTTATATTCTTGTATTTATATTTTGTATATAGTTTCATAGAAGTGCCCAGAAAACTTTGTGAGTGCATATTTGTAATGCCTGATACAGCGCCCTCAACCCCTATGTCTAATAACAATCCAATGTCGCCAAACGAACTTGACCTACAAGAGGCTGGACCTAGCAGTGCACCGACAACTAGGCCATTGCATAACCGCATATCTGTCTGCCAAACCTGGTAACAGGGTTGGCAAAAATAATAAACGCGCAAGCTACGCTGGAACACTAGCAACAATATCAGATCAACTGGTAGAAGCTCAAACAGCTTTGAACAGTTCTGTTACCACTCACATTAATGCAATGGCTGGTGAATTTGATAAACAACGTAAATGGAAATCAAAGCAACAGAAAAAATCTGAAAAATCGCAGGCAAAATTATTAAAAGCAAGGCACTAAAATATGATGATGGTAATGGGTAGCATTTTTGGAAACCAAAATCTTAACTAGCGTCAGAGGCAATTTCCTACATCAATTGCCAACTTTCCAAGATCATTTAATGTCGATGAAAGTAACAGTGATAACAGTGACACCGTTAGTGATGATGAGGCTGAGAATGTTGAGGTATCAGATAGTGAGTAAAAGGTTAAAAAAAAAATATTTTGCAGTAAATTGTTTTGCTTTTGCCATATAAAACTTGAATCATCATAAAAATTAGTTTTTCTAATTCTTTTTGTATCATTATTTCCTATTTATGCATAACTTCCATAAATATTGTATATGTATATATGTATAAGTGTACATAAATATTAACTTCTATTTAAATGGATCTTAGCTGAACAAATTATCATCATATGTTATTTCTTTGTCTTTTTAAATAGTACAAGTAATAGTTTTTTTAAAAATTTATTATAGACCTAGCCTCATAATATTCAATGGATTCAAACATCCTAGATCTAAACTTTATTGTAGATTGGATATTGTCTAACGTCTCATATTTATGCAACTTGGCTAATCGAGACGAAGGGAGGGACGTAAGGGGTGGATAGGACGTAAGGGATGACGCGGGGGGACATAGGGTGGACAGGCCTGTGCTAGTCAGAACCAGCCAAAAGCATATGGGCAGGGCAGGGGTTCCCCCCCACGTTGTGGTCGTCTCCGTCTGTGTTGTTTTGTGTTGTCCGTGTTGTCATTGTCGTCGCCGTCGGGGAGGTAGTCAAAGGGAGGGGGAAAGTTCCCCGACGACGACCCAGAGCTCGCCATTAGTTTCAGGGAGAAAAACAATCAATATTGTCAGAATCCTGAAATTCAGGAGATGGCGGAGTATTACCCCCCCCCCCCTCCCTAACCCATAGAAAATAGAAGAATTTATAAAATAATGTTTTAGTTAGTTAAAGTTATTCAATTGTGTGCATAAGTTCCAGATATCGGTAAAAGTACTGCAATATATAGATATTCTTCTATAAATTATATAAACGTTAATTTAAGGTTTTTAAAGTTATTTGTTCAATATCTATTGAGGGTCAAAGTTTGACCTTTAAAATTGCCCGCACATTTATTTTTAAACGGTTGCCTACGTCACCGGCCCTCATACGAACACGGCCACCTAGATAAACAACGAAATTCCCTCCTTCCACCAAAGTCTTAATCTCATCAAATTCGCAAACGCTTTTTCAGGCGCGTTGTTGGATGAGCGTAATTGTTTAAGGGGTTGTTTCACTGAAAATGTATGAAAAACCAGCAATTTTGCATTATTATTTTTTATTGTTTTTAGAGTTTACTTTTTTATTTATTGACTACATAAATTTATTTTATGCTGATATAATGCTAAAAGCATTAAATAATTTTTTTTCTTGAGCACTGCATGCTATTTTGCATGGGAAAATGGCTTACAGGTACCGATATTAGGCCTAATTTAGGGCTGTATAGTGTGTTATTCATAACAATTTTATTCAATTTTAAAGAAGCCTAGATTAACAGGTTATAAAGGCCCAGTGAATTCATGTAAATTAAATAAACTGAACCTTTAGGCTATGTTATACTCAAATTTATCAAAAAGCAACATTAAAAAACAAAAATGCTACTAGGAAGCTTCGCAAACGCTTTTCCAGGCGCGTTGTTGGATGAGCGTTTTTTTTTGTAAGCGTAAAATAGAGATTTTCATGAGAAATAATTTTTCGATTACGTTCAAATTTCACACGAATATATTAATTCATAAAATTAAGATTCTGTAAAAAAATCATTACAATCGGATAATGCATGTAGGTGTTATAAGTCGAAGAAATTTAAAAAATCGAAAAAAAAATCGTAAAATTGCTATTATCACGAGAAATGGTTTTTCGATTGCGCTCAAATTTCACACGAATATATAAATTCGTGAAATTAAGGTTCTGTGAAAAAATCATTACAGTGGCCCTTCTTTGAACTGAAATCTGCAGTTATGTTCTGTTCTTCACCCCACAACCCTCCTGAATCACCAACAACCCAAGGTCTCGGTCGATGCTATGAGCTTAGGTCCTAATTCCTAGAAGGGTGGGAAGCTACGTCCCTAGTTGCAGTCACCCAGGAAGGAATATCAGTTAGTCATAGGGCTTAAGTCCCTCATAACATGACAATATGAATGAATGCATGAATTCTTTGCAGAGAAAGTGAATAGTTTATAGTTATAGTTAATAATAAAAGTAAGAAATCAGAGAAGAAAGTATGATTTTTTTTTTTTAACTGAACTTTACGGCGATATTTTGGAGCTATGTTTTTTCTTCAAGCATCGTCAATGCCGCCCGAAAATTTCAGTTCAGTGGTTTTTAAAATATAATAATATAGCATTGTCCTCAAGCCGTCATTTCCCGCCCGCAAGTTGTCCTGTTGCCCACTGTCTCTACGCTTGCCTGGCAAAATTGTCCTAGCCTCAATAATAGCAAAATGTCCTCCCTCAATTGCGCCTGCAAGTCGTCCGGCCCTGTACCTCAAATTAAGGTTTTCTGGCCTATTTTCGAACAAAATCAATTAAAATAAAAACTAGAACCCGCTATATTAATATTTTTGCACTGTTGGCAATGCCCGGGACTATCAAATCTACTTTCGTGCTGTTCCGTCAACCTCTTCTAATGGAAGGCCAGCTACTACTAGGGCCACTCTTGCATCTACAGAGCCTCGAAAGCGCAACAGGGCACAGGCGCAACTAGATGGCTTCGTGGAGCGTGAGGGGCTGACAGTCTTGAAGACTTTAAGACTTTTTTGAGGGATGCATAGAGCTATGCACCGTGAATGGCCGCCCATTTGAAATTGTCGAAAACAGCGGTTTTAGGAAAATTGCTAATGCAATTTTGCAGACACTCCCGGGGAAGCCTGCTATGAAAGCTCAGAAAGTTTCTGAATTGATAAATGAAAAAGCAACCATGAAGAGGCGCGAACTTAGCGACTTCCTAAATGGCAAGTTGTTTAGTCTAATAATTGACTGTGTGACATGTCTAGAACGCGGATTTCTCGGGGTGAATGCACAATTGATCATTGGAAAAAATATTTAAACCTCAACCTCGGTGTGCTAGAGCTGGAGTGCTCACACACCGGGGCACATATTGCAAAAGTTATTTTGGAACTATTATCTAAATTTAAACTCAGCATGCAAACGTTTACTCGCTTACCATCGATAATGGTGTCAATATGGTAAAAACAGGGGAGTACCTCGACCAAGAGGCCCAAGACCTACTTGAGATAGATGTGGAGAGCGACAACGAGAATGTCGAGCTAGATGATAACCCCAATGACGACGAGGTATGCACTGAAAAGGTTCGGCAGGCTGTTACTTCTATGGATGGTCTAGCTAGATGTAACAACCAAAACTTACGTCAATATTGTGCGGTGTGCTGTTCACAGCTTGCAGCTCGCAGTGGGAGAAGCTCTAAAAACTAAAGATGGCTGCCACGCAACAGTTGCAAAAGCCCGAAATATTGTAAAGAAATTGTGTACGCCAAATTTAAAGAGAGTATTATTAAAGCAACATTTGAAAATGCCGCCGAGAGACGTAGTGACACGTTGGGGAAGCCTATATGACATGTTATCAGCTTTGCTGCTTCTGTGGCAATTCTGTGTTGACTTGGCCGAGGTCCACTCAGAACTTGACTTAAGTGCGGCCATGTGATCCAGCATACTCAAATTACGCGTGCAAATTTTTGCGCAAACTTCACTATTTGCACTAATTTTAGACATCTTTATCGCACTAGTGTGTAGTATTAAGAAAAACCATTTTTTTTTTTGGTGAACGTTTTATGTAAATATGTACTGATGTAAATGATAATATAAAGATTTTGTTTTTATCCAGCTTTCCAGAGGCTGCTCGTTAAATTAAGCCTATCCTCCATTTGGTCATCGCTGAACCGATTGCGAAATAAGTGGCGGCCACCAATTCCAAATTCAGTGGCAGAATTTGGAAAACTTATTCTAAGTGACGATTGGATACCTCGTTTAGGGATGACCCGTGGGGAGGTACCAGAGCCATTTGCCAGGGCAACTCGAAAAACTGGGTGGGTTCCCCCACCGAGCTCCTGAAACGTTAAAAAACGGTGGCATCTACGCCGACCCTCAAACGTAACAAGTAATACAAATGCATCTAGGCCTTATTTAAATCAGAATTGTTCACGGTGTGGCAAGGAATCCCACCCGGTGGACAAGTGTCCAGTGACAAATGCAATCTGCCGAAAATGCAATAAAAAGAGGCAATGGGCAGCAGCATGTCGTAAGATAAACATTGCAGAGGTTGAGGAAGGCTATGACAATGGAGTAGAATGTTTAGCTGAAGTCACTGGTGGGCCTAAGACTAGCTGCGTCAATGGCGCTTTTCGGAACAGAAAACAGGTTTTCGGTGTCCCATATTATTGCCAGAATGAGGCAATTTCTATGGTATAACAATAGTAGGAATTTATTCACATGGTGACAGCCGCCTTTTGAAAGGGATGAGACATGAGTCTCAATTATCACCAACTTCTCTTTCATTAGATAATTTTCAACAAAGTGGACATGGTGCAAAATATAGTAAAAAATACATCATATGTACAAGATACTATTCACATTGGAACAAAACTAAGAACACGCCTGCTTAAGCCTTCAGTGATTCTTCTGATGGGGCAAATGGCGGTTTCTCCAAGTCATTTAAAAACATTGATAGAATCCGATCCCTAGGATCATCACTTGCTAACAGTTTCAGACTTGGAGTCAAATGACAAAATGAATTTTCGTGACATCGAAAAAAATAAGTGCTCCACGTTTGTTTGATCTACTTGAACAGCATGTTCAAGGAAGTGAAGGAACACGTGGTCAACAAAAGTCTTACATCGTATTTGTCCAAAACCTTATCCCCACTGGAAAGAGTTTATAACGTTTGGTATGCTGTATTTTTCTAGTGTATATGGAGAAGTTGGATAATCAAAGCAGAAGGGTGTACAGTTCCATAAAATACACATATAGTAACCATACACTCTTGTCATTTTTCAAAA
>JAMZAV010007644.1:0-31445 GCA_024449915.1 Sweltsa coloradensis
TCTGATCCCTCTTCACTAAGTCGCCCTTTTGATGTACGACATTTCGTCGTCTTATGTGTTGCAGCTCGAGTCCCGAAGTCAGAGAGCGAGCCAGCGCGCTTCCCGATCAAGTCGAATGCACCCGAAAAGCCTCATGTCAGCAAGTCCATGGATTGCACTCGTAGTTGCTAGGCATTCTACCGATACTATCTGTCTCCGTCTGCTTCATGTTTAATAGTCTTCTGTCTTTGTCTTGCTCATTGTCACCGTCGCGATGTATTTTAGCGTATAATTCAACAGAGTTGCACCTGAACGCCTGGGTGTTTTAGCTGACCCAAGTGAATCAGGTTAGATTTGTAACTATACAGTTATTTGTCGGATACCCTGATCTATGAATAATCTATATTCATGACAACATTATGATTAGTTATATTATTATACATGGATCAGACAGACTTAGTTGAATATTACATTATATTATACAAAAAAAGTTCATAGGCTAAATTAAAACTTAAAAAAATAGTTATAAAACAACGAGAATGCTACTTTACAATATTGAAATTTGAAAGAACAGAAGAGGCGGGAACATGCCAACACCAAAGAAAGCGAAACTGTACAACAAAAAACAGTTGATGAAGGAAATTAGATGAAAATAACATGAATTAAAAGTTAATCAGTATCCATGGAACAAAGTAAGTAAGTTTTAAGGATAGGACATAGGGGGCTTCAATATGATGCAGTTTCGCAAGAGCGCGCCACGATAGTGCAATTTTTTCCTTTAGGCCTATGCCATTTTTACCCAAAACATTTCCCCTCCTGTGCCAGCCCGCCTCACTCCAGTCCAGCGGAGTGCACGTGCAGTCCTCCAACGCTGTGCCGACGCGACGGCCTTGTGTGGCCTCGAATTTCTACCACTCCACCACTCGAAACAAAATACGAATGTAGAACCAATAATCTAATTTGCAGCATCACTGCTATAATTTCTATTATGTGGATCCTCCTTACTTATTAATTATTTACTGAACTTATTACATCGTATAGTGAAGCCGTGTTCTGGCTATGTGAACTTGTGAAATTATAGGTTTATTTTGGTTGGTTGGTTTTGTATAATTAATCATTGTATGCCAGTGTTGTACTCTTTGCCATATACCATTATACAACAATACGAAAAAACTATTAATAAATTGTTATACTATAATTATACAGACTAAATTGTCTTCATTTCTCGATTTAGTTGGTCGGGAAACACTCCCGTAGGTGGAATTGTTAATATTTAATACAATTCAGAAGTTACAAAATCCATCCCGATCGGGGTTTGAACCCGAGTCTCCCACATTCCAGGTAGGCGCCTTAGCCAACTAGACCACCGAGACGGTAACTACTTAACTTCTGAATTGTAGTTGCATTATAGATCTGAATGGATGGAACAGTACTGCAACGAATATCTGTTGCCTTTGAAGTTTGAACTGACCAAACAAACATTATTAATAATTTCATTACCTTACGCAGGTATGAGCGAGGGTTTATTTCTAGATTTGGTTAGTCGGGAAACACTCCTGTAGGTGGAATTGTTAATATTTAATACAATAAAATTCAATTCAATTGGTTAAGGCCCCTACCTGGAATGTGTGAGACTCGGGTTCGAACCCCGATCGGGATGGATTTTTTAACTTCTGAATAATGTATTAAAAATAAAATTGTCTTCGTTCCACAAAGCCTGTAACAAGACTTGACTGTGGTTTAAACAAAACAAAAGAAACAACACCTACATGAAATTGTACGGTGATGTACAATAGTGCGAGTCGAAACTACATAAACAAAGTATACAAACTCATAGGAACTTTGTCCGGATAAGAATACCAAAAGAATACTGACCTAAATAAAATAAATGGAGTACGTGCACAACTAGAGCAGTGAATAAAAGTTGCATAATTTGCAGCTAGACAATAACAATCGTAAATGAATGTACAAAAGTGCAATAAACAATAATAAAAACAAAGTATAAAAAAGTAATAAAACAATAGGTAATGCGATGATAGACCACGTGAAACCTACTTCAAGAACTATGAAGGGTTGCGGGGGAGTCAAACATTGTCAGCATAATGATTCGAGAGCAAGATTTATTCGTGATTTTATGTCTGAGATTTAAAGTGCCGTAGATGATCGGCAAGGTAATTGAATTGTTGGAGGTGCAAAATAAAAAAGGGTTCTATTTGCATATTATTTTGTTGTTAAACTTTGGCAAAATAAAATATCCTCTTTAGTCTTTATCTACACCTCGTGCCTGCAGCTTCAGGGTTTATTAAAGTAAAACTTTAGAAAGTATTTTTTACTTTGATAGGTACGCTGAATGGAGAACATAAATAACTAGGAAGCTTCGCAAACGCTTTTTTTAGTCGCGTTGATGGATGAGCTTTTTTAAGTTATTAGTTTGGGTGGGATATTTACTTTTGCAAGTGCTTTGTTTTGCTGCCTACGCATTGTAGGTGATTGTTGTCAAGTTTCTATTGTTGCTTGTCAATTTGTTATTATTTACCGTAAAAAACTTATATTAAAAGCTTTATTTCTATGGATTCTGGCTAACTTTTTCAACTTTTTCTTTTAAAAGCTACTTCATCACCATAACCTGAATGTCCATGTATAATATGAACGTTGAAGCCCCACCCGTTTGGTCAGAATTGGCCCAAATGGCACGAAAATATCGCACAAAAAATAAATAATCTTGTATTAAAAGCTTTATTTCTATTGATTCTGGCTACCTTTTACAATTTTTTCTTTCAAAAGGTACTACATCACCATAACCTTAATGTCCATGTATAATATGAACGTTGTAGCCCCACCCGTTTGGTCAAAATTGGCCCAAATGGCACGAAAATATCGCACAAAGAATCGAAAAAAATCGTAAAAGTACGATATTCATGAGAAATATTTCTTCGATTGTACCCAAAAACAATACAGCTCTAAGTTCAGAGATTTCGAAGGTCCCCTCCAATTTTCATCAAGATGGGATATGCCGTTTGCCCGGTAAAGAGCGAATAAACAGACAAAAATACAAACAAACAAAAAAAAAACTAAAAGAAAAACTAAAAAACACCCGAGCTAAATTATTTGGGGGATCAGTGAAATTGAAGTCTTCGCTTCGCTCATCCAATAACGACGTTTCATAAATGGTAATACTATCTTAGTCATTAAAAAATTGTTAAAAAGTAGGCAAGTTGTTTGGATAAAAAGCTTTTTTTTCATAGCTATACTGGATAGTAATTGCTTCAAGAAACTTTAGAAAGGACATAATAAAATATGGTGGGGCCGTGGCCTTGAGAAATGGTATTTTGTGGACTGTATAATTTAATTTAGCAACTGAACTTACCCCAAGATGTAATGCGGGTGTGAAAAGAAGTTCAGAGCATGGTAGGCATGGTGACGTAGTTGGTGAACGCACCACGTAACAGATAGGAAAGAATTAAAGAGCTCGAGCTTGGAAGGAAAGAGAAAGAAGGAAAAAAATGTGCCTGGAAGGCATCGAACCCAAGACTGCAGTATCAACTGGATGGCGAACGAACTGTGAGCTTGAGTGTTGACTGGAAGTCGGGCGAACTTTAGAACGGAGATGAACTGGTGCACTGTACACTTCGCACTGAATATGACTGAGAATCGAAGATTGATCTGCTCTCGGAGCAGCCAAGAGCACAAACTTCACCCTGTGAAGGCAGACGGGCAACTGAATGCGAGGTCTAAACGCGAGAGAATAGATAACAGAAAAACTAGTCATGAAGAGGGGAAAAGAGGGGTTACCAGGGTGAATCAGATCACAACGAGAAATACAAGAGATGATACGCGAAAATAAAAACAAACCTAGAAACTATACTATTCTTAACAAGAACATCGGCGTGAACATATACCGCCCACCAAAAAATGAAAGGAAATCATTTTTTTTAAAACAAGAACCAAGAACAACGAGAAAACTAACAATATAAAACGAAGGAAAACGATACGGGCATCTCTCTTCGCAGTTAAGCACAAGGGAGGGTTACCAGTTTATTAACTGGTCGGGTAAGAACGCCGGACGCCGAACGAACGGAGGCGACGCGGGGAACACCATCTCGACCGGGAAAGAGAGCTTCCACTCGCCCGATCGGCCATGAGAGGGGGCTGGAAGTGGCCGAGAAAGAAAAAACGATGTCTCCAACTTTGAGATCGGGGCTCCCACGAACCCACTTGTTGCGTTGCATCAGTGTGTGGAGGTATTCGGTTGACCAACGGTGCCAGAAGGATTGGTGAATTTGCCGAATACGGTGCCACCGAGCTAAAGGCTTGATGTTTTCAACCAACAGGTGTTCGGGGGGAGAAAGCAGGGGAGTACCGATCAAAAAATGGCCAGGACTGAGGTAATCGACACCTTCAGCTGGATCTTCTGAGGAGGCGCATAAAGGACGACTGTTGAGCACGGCTTCAATGCGGGCGAACAACGTAGCGTACTCCTCATGAGTGAGGGAGGTGTCTCCGATGAGACGGTACAAGAGTGATTTCGCAGACTTTACTACTGCCTCCCAAAGGCCGCCGAAATTGGGAGCATACGGAGGGTTGAAGTGCCATTGGACACGACGGGAAGCGAGAGAAGTAAAGATCGGCTCTTTAGAGAGTGAAAGAGAGTCGTGGACTTCACGCAGCTGTCTAGCAGCTCCCACATAGTTCCTCCCACAGTCGGAATAGATGTGGGAGGGAAGACCTCTCCTCGAGAGAAAGCGATCGAAGCAGGCCAGGAAGGCTTCAGTAGACAGCTCAGAAACCATCTCCAGATGAACTGCCTTGGTGGCCATACACACAAAGATGCAGAGATAACCTTTGGTGAGAGGAGCGTTCCGACGAGTGCTGGTTTTCACCATGAAAGGGCCCGCAAAATCGGTCCCGACATGGGAGAAAACTCTAGAGCTTTTCACCCGGGGCGCGGGAAGATCGGCCATCGGAGGTTGGAGAGGCTTGGCACGAAATTTATGACAGGTGAGACAACGATGGATTCGTTGCCGAAGCAGACCGCGCAAGGACATGATCCAGTAGGATTGCTGGATCAATGCCTGAACGGTTCGGGGACCAGAATGTAATGAAACCTTATGGTAATGATCGCAGATCAGGAGCGATAAGTGTGCTTCCTTGGGGAGAAGGAGAGGATGACGAGCGTCTTCGTTAAGAGAAGAATGACGCAATCGTCCGCCCACCCTGAGAAAACCGGAGGGGTCGACAAACGGCTTGAGAGAGGCGAGCCGGGATGACAGAGGTTGATCTCGCGAAAGTTGGCGGAACTCCAACGAGTAGTAATGATGCTGGGTGAGTCGTATGAAGAGATCTAGAGCATCCTTCAGCTCTGGGGGTCCCACGGGACCACGGGGGGGAGGTGCATTCGAATGCTTCGCAAGAAGGAGTCGAGCGAAGCGGAAAACCCAGGCAAACACACGTTGAGCCTTGAGGAGACTGGAAAACTTCTGAAAGTTCTCCAAGAGAGGGTCCGGGTCTTCAACGCGAGCGACGAGAGTGACCGCGGGCTTCAGATCGAGGAGCTCAGAATCGGAAGCCAATGAAAGTTGGGGTCGAGGCCATTGCTCAGGAGCAGAGCCGAGGAAACCAGGTCCAGAAAGCCACAGGGATTGTTCAAGAAGCTGAACCGGGGATAAGCCTCGAGAGGCGCAGTCTGCGGGATTTTCCTCAGAACGCACGTGGGCCCAGTCAGTGGGTGACGTGCTCTCGAGTACTTCAACGACGCGAGTAGCAACGAAAGTCTTGAGTCGATGAGGAGGGGTGGAAAAACCACGCGAGAACGATCTGCAAGTCGGTGAAGAGATGGACCGAGTTTATGTCGAGAGGGGCAAGCGAAGGCAAAGTAGCGAGGAGCAACCGAGAGAGAAGGAGAGCAGCTGAAAGCTCCAGCTTCGGAATCGTCAAGGGTTTGACAGGGGCAACCTTGCTTTTCGCGCGCACGAGACTGACGTGAGGAATGGAGGAACTAGTCTGCGAGTGCAAATACAGCACAGCAGCGTAGGCCTTTTCCGAGGCGTCACAGAAGCCGACGACACAATGAGAGTGAGAGGCACGGGGAAAGGCGCGCGGGACTTGGAAGTTGGTGAGCTGATGAACTTCAGCAACGACCGAGAGCCAGCGTTCGGAAAGCAGCTCGGGCAGCGCATCATCCCACTGTACCTGAGAGAGCCATAGCTGTTGAAGAAATATCTTCATCCAGCAGACGAAGGGGGTGAGAAAGCCTAAAGGGTCGAAGATGCGTGCGATGTATGACAACGCTGTCCTCTTAGTGACGATCCCTTTGAACGGCATGGTGTGAAAAGAGAAGTTGTCCGAGAAGGAGTTCCACAGCAGACCCAGGATCTTGATTCCTCCTTCTTCACTGGAGAAGACGAGGGGAGTTTCAAGATGGTCCTCGGGAAGAGCGTTCAAAGCAACCGGATTGTTGCTTGCCCACTTGCGGAGCTCAAACCCACCACGAGCGGTGAGAGCTTGAAGCTGACTTTGGAGCGCGAGAGCTTCAGAAAGAGTTTCTGCGCCAGACACGATGTCGTCAACATAGGTATGCGAGACGAGAGCATGAGCAGCCAGAGGGAAATGTTCCCCCTCATCGTGAACCAGTTGTTGCAGCACTCGTTGGGCTTGAAAAGCCGAGGGAGTCAGCCCGTAAGTGACAGTGTTCAGCTCGTATTCCACAACGGGGGAGCTGAGAGAGGGACGCCAGTAAATGTGTTTGGAAAACACGATCTGAGGGATTGACGAGGATCTGGCGGTACATTTGGCGAATGTCCGCGCAGATGGCAATAGTGTGCGTTCGGAACGAGGTGATAACGCACGGGAGGTCACGTTGGAGTTTCGGACCGCTGAGGAGCAGCTGGTTAAGAGACACGCCCTTCTCGTCCGGAGAAGAGGCGTTGAAGACAACTCGCATCTTGGTGCTGGAGCTGGTGAGCTTGTGAACGCAATGATGCGGGATGACGTAGTTAGCAGGAGCAGAGGCAGGTTGCATGTGCTGCAGCTGCTCATAGTCGCGCATGAACGTTTGATAAGAGTCATGGAGCTCGGGATTCCGTTGCAGGCGTCGCTCCAAACTAAGGTAGCATTGGAGTGCGACCTCACGATTACGCCCGAGAGAAGGACGAGATGGCTTAAACGGGAGAGCCACAGAGTAACGCCCGCATGAGTCGCGGGTGTGAGACTCGAGAAAGTGGCGTTCACATAACTGATCCTCAGGATCTACTTCCGGAGGGCGAGGAGTTTCTTCCGTCTCCCAAAAGAGGCGCAAGTTGCGCTCGAGGGTCGAGGAGCAGGCGAAGAGAGACACAGGAGGGTCGGAAGACGTTACTAAAGAGCGAGTTGGGCCCAGGACTATCCAGCCGAACATGGTGTTGATGGCCGTAGGGTTGTGCCCACGGACCTGCTCACCGGCTCTATCAAGAATCTCTGGATAGAGGTCGGCGCCAAGTAGAAAGTCTACTTGATCAGGCATGTGAAAACGATCATCAGCAAGATACATACCACGGAAGCGTTCGAACACTTCGCGTGCGACTTGAGAAGTCGGGAGGTGACTGGTGATGGTCGGTAAAACCAGAGCCTCAACATGGAGAGTACGGTTGGGAGAGAGGCGGGAAGCGATAGTGCAGCGCACGTTGCCGCGAGCAGAGGCGGCAGCAAGACCTATGCCTGACAGATCGGAGCGGCAGGGCTGCATCTTCAGGCCTAGCTTTCTCACCAACGACTGAGAGATGGTGGAGACCTGAGAGCCAGGGTCCACCACCGCGCGAAAGGGTTGAAGGTGACCAAGAGAATCCCGAATGAGCGCGCGCACGGTGCCCAGCAACACTGTGGGTTGACTGTCTCGGGTATCGCGATAGTGGCACGAGAGCACTCGGTTCGAAGAACCGGCACTGGGAGGTGAAGAGCTGACGCCAAGAGATGATGATTGGACGTCCCGAGAGAGAGGGGCATTGCCCGGAGAGTTGCCGTGGGGTACAGCAACGGTTGTCGAATGCAACATGGAGTGGTGACGATTGCTGCCACAAGTATTGCAGACACTCTTCGAAGTGCATTGATTTTTCAAGTGCGAGCCTAAGCAATTGAAGCATCGCTGCAGGTGTCGCAACGTGCGGTACTTGTCATCAAGAGATTGTTTGCGAAAGACCTCGCATTGATAGAGGGTGTGAGGTGCTTTGCAAACAGGGCAAGAATGTTGCTTAATACTAGGCCGCGTGGTGTCAGAGGGCACGCGCCAGGAGGCAGAGGGGGGAGCGGTTTCTTGAGCCGCGAGAAGAGAATTAATCCTTTGAGGAGATTTGACACCACTAATCGGTTGTTTGCCTACCGCGCACAACTCAAGAGTACGAGACTGCTCTTCAATGAAGCCAATAACGGAGCTGTACGTCGGTGTCGTGTGCGAGGAGTGTTTACTCTCGAAAGCTTTACGAGTCGACGGGTCAAGGTTGGCCAACGTGAGCGAGAGTAACAAGAAGTCGCCCAAGTCGGGTAATTTTAAAGCTTTCAAAGCATCGACAGAGTTCCGATGCACGGCGAGAAAGCTTTGTAAACCTGCGTGAGATGTGGATTTCAGAGGTGTGAAGTCTAAAATCCTTTGAACGTACAGACTGGCTAACAAACGACTGTTCTGATATCGAGACACCAAAGCTTGAAAAGCGAGCGGATAACCTTCGTTAGAGATTTGAAAACCTGATATGGTAGCTAGCGCCGTATCAGATAAAGAGGTTTTCAAATAATGAAATTTCTGAACATTGTTGAGAGATTCATTTTCATCAATTAGGGATTTGAAAAGTGAATAGAATTCTGGCCAACGAGAAATATCTCCCGAGAACGTAGGGAGATCAATAGTAGGCAAGGTGATGGATGACTTGACTGTCCTTGTTTCAGCCAAAGCTGCAGCTACCGTTGTGGACTGGCTTTGATTGAGGTTTTCGGCAGCAATAAACCTTGATTGAGCTGCATACAAAACTGTTTCGAAAGATTCGTATACCCTGTCCACCTCAATGGGCTTTGTAGGCGCAGTAACTTGGGCATTTAAGTCAGCGATTGCCAATTGAATTTCTTGAAAATCCGAATCCAATGTTGACAACTTTTGAAAACGAGGCCTAACAGAGTCAACCTCTTCAGGTTTAAGATTTGCGAAAGCATTGTAAGTTCGCTGGACGGAGGCAAAAACGAGTTCACGCCTATTTACGAGCTTCTTCTGTTCCAACAGAAGTTGTTCAGCCATTGTGAGCAAGAAAATACAATTACAATATTACAAGAAAGTAGAGAAAAAACGAGCGAGAAATACGTACACAAATGTGACACTAGAACTAGACGTACAAAAAGAGGGATCAATGACCTGATATCATAACTGAGCGAAAATATTACGTAATAAATCGTAAACACGGACGAGAAAATATTAATGCGCCGAGGAGACGGAATGACGTGTCACTACAATGAGAGTGCGCGTGTGATTGCGCGCGACGAGAAGAGATCGAGAAAATTTCACTAAGACTTGATTAGTGACGAGAATATAGCTTGCATAATACAACTTAATTATGCAAAGCATACAACATACAAGAAAAGACAGATCGATACAATTTAATTAGAATTCCCGTGATTATCACGGACAAACGAGAGAACAATAGTTCACACGCCAGAGAGAGCGAATGTGAACGCTAATGCGTACATCATGACGAGAAATGAACATGGGGCGTCTAAGCCGGAATGAACAGAATAGCACAGTGCAAACGAGAAGGATTACCAAAAGATGATTGAAACTGATAATATCTCGGCTCGGATGGACCAAAACATGGTGGGGCCGTGGCCTTGAGAAATGGTATTTTGTGGACTGTATAATTTAATTTAGCAACTGAACTTACCCTAAGATGTAATGCGGGTGTGAAATGAAGTTCAGAGCATGGTAGGCATGGTGACGTAGTTGGTGAACGCACCACGTAACAGATAGGAAAGAATTAAAGAGCTCGAGCTTGGAAGGAAAGAGAAAGAAGTAAGAAAAATGTGCCTGGAAGGCATCGAACCCAAGACTGCAGTATCAACTGGATGGCGAACGAACTGTGAGCTTGAGTGTTGACTGGAAGTCGGGCGAACTTTAGAACGGAGATGAACTGGTGCACTGTACACTTCGCACTGAATATGACTGAGAATCGAAGATTGATCTGCTCTCGGAGCAGCCAAGAGCACAAACTTCACCCTGTGAAGGCAGACGGGCAACTGAATCGCGAGGTCTAAACGCGAGAGAAGAGATAACAGAAAAACTAGTCAAGAAGAGGGGAAAAGAGGGTTACCAGGGTGAATCAGATCACAACGAGAAATACAAGAGATGATACGCGAAAATAAAAACAAACCTAGAAACTATACTATTCTTAACAAGAACATCGGCGTGAACAAAATATAATACAAATGCCACTCTGCAATCGACTAATAAGAGTTAGACCCTAGATCACGACATATCGGTATAAAAACTCCTGGCTCAATCAAACTATTTACATGGGCATAACCAGGTTGCCAACATAATTTAAAACATTGCAATACACATACTAGGAAACGCTAAAGTCCCGCCGCGTTGATGGATGAGCTTTTTAAAGTTTTTAGTTTGCGTGGGATATCTTTACTTTTGCAAGTGCTTTGTTTTGTTGCCTACGCATTGTAGGTGATTGTTGTCAAGTTTCTATTGTTTCTTGTCAATTGGTATTATTTACCGTAAAAACTTATATTAAAAGCTTTATTTCTATGGATTCTGGCTAACTTTTTCTTTCAAAAGGTACTACATCACCATAACCTTAATGTCCATGTATAATATGAACGTTGTAGCCCCACCCGTTTGGTCAGAATTGGCCCAAATGGCACGAAAATATCGCACAAAAAATCGAAAAAAAATCGTAAAAGTACGATATTCATGAGAAATATTTCTTCGATTGTACCCAAAAACGTGGCAAGTCTAAGTTCAAAGATTTCGAAGGTCCTGTCAAATTTTCATCAAGATCGCATATGCCGTTTGCCCGCTAGAGAGCGAACAATCAGACAAAAATACAAAAAAAAAAACAATCAAACAAAACAAACAAACAACAAACAAACAAAAACACCCTAGCTAAATTTTTTAGGGGGTCAGTGAAATTGAAGTCTTCGCTTCACTCGCTTCGCTCGCTACGCTCATCCAATCAATCAACATAATACAAAACTAAACAAAAGTCATATTAAATATTTGGATGAGCGTAGCGAAGATTTCATTCCACTACTTTGGAGAAAAAAAATCCAGAATGTTTTTTCTTTTCTTTTTTCTTTCTGTATTTTTGTGTGTTTGTTAACACGATTCCGGCTAAAACCGATACTCCAATTGCGATGAAATTTTGTGTAGGTCTACGAAAACTCTGAACTTAGAACTGCCACGTTTTTGAGCGCAATCAAAAAATTATTTCTCATAAAAATCGCAATTTTACGATTTTTTTTTTTAATTTTTAAAACATTTCTTCAACATAACATCTACATGCTTTATCCGATTGTAATGATTTTTGCACAGAACCTTAATTTGATGAATTTATATATTAATGTGAAATATGAGCGGAATCGAAAAATTATTTCTCATGAAAATCGCAATTTCACGTTTTTTTCGTTAAAAAAATACGCTCATCCAACAACGCGCCTGAAAAAGCGTTTGCGAAGCTCCCTTGTTTTAATTATGCTAGTTTCGTTTTATCCTCGTTAGCCGTGCAGTATTCAATAATATCAAACATAATAAGTATTAAATTCACCATGAGTATGAAACAAAACATGATTTCTTTTAAAATCTAAACACTTTATTTTTACATTAATTTATTGGATGAGCGAAGCGAAGATTTCATTTCACTTCACTGGGGAAAAAAACGGAATGTTTTGTTTTTTTTTTCTTCTTTTTTTGTATTTTTGTCTGTTTGTTAACACGATTCCGGCTAAACCGATACTCCAATTGAGATAACATTTTCTGGAGACCTTCGAAATCTCTGAACTTAGAACTGCCACGTTTTTGAGCACAATCGAAAAATTATTTCTCATGAAAATCGCAAGTTTACGATTTTTTCCGAGTTTATAAAAATTTCTTCGACTTATATAACACCGACATGCTTTATCCGTTTCTAATGATTTTTTCACAGAACCATAATTTATGAATTAAGATATTCGTGTGAAATTTGAGCGCAATCGAAAAATTGTTTCTTATGAAAATCGAAATTTTACGGGTTTTTTCTTTTTTAAAACAATTCTTTGACTGATAACACCTACATGCTTTACCCGATTGTAATGATTTTTTCACAGAACCTTAATTTTATAAATTAATATATCGTGTTAAATTTGAGCGCAATCGAATAATTATTTCTTATGGAAATAGCAATTTTACGATTTTTTTCTTTTTTTAAATTACGATTAATTAAAAAAATTAAAAATTAAAGTTTATTTTTTATTTTATTTAAATTAATTTAAAAAAATCTTCAACTTAGTAATGATTTTTTCACAGAACAACAGAAAATCCGCATGACACATGGCAGCTCAATGCACCAATTACGCTCATCCAACAGCGCGGCGGGACTTAAGCGTTTTCCTAGTTACCTGAATATAGAGTCAATTGACATAGCCCTTGCGATGTGTTGCCTTTTGCAGCTGATATGTATGTACCCTATACACAAATTTATCGTGAAGTGGATCTTTTATCAAATACATTTTAATTTAGGATAAATAATAATTTGTAAAATATGCACTTTCTTGGCCAATAATGCGAAATCAACATCACCTTTCTTCATTAGTCATAGACTGCGACTTTATTTGGCATTTACTGTAAATTTGGGATTTTAAGTTTTTTAAAACATACATTTCAACTATTTCGAATTGTTTTCTATTTACATAAAACTAACATTACTACTTGTTAGGCCTATATTCAATACCCATGTCAATATCCATGCGATCTTTCAGTTATGACAGCAAACATGAAAGTGTTATGTATGATTTTTAATATTATGGAACACAACAATCAACACCTTGTGGACTCGATAGCTATTGACAAGAGCAACGGTACTTAGAGCCAGATGTTCTGTGTTCGAACTCTTATCAGGACATATTATTAGGAAAATTGCTATCCAAGTACTAACTGCATATCATACATTATTATAATATTTTAGATCAAGTTCACAATAATGATTACTTGGCTAAGATATATATTTTAGATAATTAAGTTAAAGATAATATTTGGAGAGACATTCGCTCAGTTCCATTCCTTATAAAAGACTATCAATGCTGACTTGCAATGACAGACTTTAAAATCATCTTTATGAGTGCATTATGTTTTTATAATTGTAAGCGTTTCCTTATCTAAACTAACAGACTGGAGCAGACATCGCACGTGAAGCCGTTCAAGTCTCAAGTCATATCATAATTGACTTGAAACAGGTACCATTGGGAATAAACAAAAACACGCATATCACCAATCTCTACAAACACATTTAGACCGCGCTTCATTGCAATCTTACTCGATCATGTCATAAATAATATGATAGCGTACGCAAATTAGCTAAATACGCGTGGCTCAAGGCTGCATTCAAGTCAATTTTTTTTAGAGACGCCTTGCCTTGTGTTTCACTTTGCAATTCATTTTTATTTAAGTTCATCTTAGATTTAAACAAAATACCTATGATCAGCCGATGGCCCGATCACTAGAATTGAGTGACGAGAAATAAGTGATTGAAAAAAGTCTACATTTGCATCAATTATCTTGTATATGGTATAAATTTTCGTATTGCAATGTAACAGCTCGGAAGCTTTGAGTATTACCAAACGCAATGTCGGGAGGTTGCATTGCAAATGCAAGGTCACACTCGCTCAAGTTGCGCGCTCGGATGTTCACACGACACCGCTCACTCGAAGGCAAAGGAGGGGTGGTAATTTACGACTCGACGGGTGTCGGTGATGGAAATGCAGTTGTGCCGGTCTTGCACAAAACCAGGGACGTCCTTTTGTTATTACGTAACAACCGTTAATTATTTTTCAAATGTAACTAGTGCGATGGATAGGTAGATGCTTTATCTAGTATTTTGCGGAAACAAATTTGCAATTTGGTTTATATTTAAAAAGGTACTTCATATATAGGCCCTATAAAATTTTTCGAATTTTGGAGGAAAAATTAAATTTTTCCCCGACATTTGTGTTCAGCAAATACCTGAATTTCGCTTTTTCTTTCAGCACAAGTAAACGAAATTTAAAAATTCCAAGTAGTTTTGATAATATCGTACAAGAGCGTCTTTTTCAGGTGTTTGCCAAATCTCAAATTTCAAGGTAAGTATTGGATTAAGTTATGAGTGTTGGGTATATTATTGATAACGAAAGATAGAGCTTTCTTTTAAAGGTAAAATCGTGATTGTATCTTTATTAGATCAAAAGATATTGGGCTCCGAAGAAAACACGGGAAATCATGCCTGAACCTGTTAAATCCTGCCAATCCTCGGTTGAACCTAACCTTAAGTTCTTTTTTGGCCTCACTAAAAGATTGGAAATCTTTCATGTCCTCTGTTAATTGATTAAATATATGCGGAAAGGAATACTCAAGAGTTCTCTGTCCGTACTTATTGACATATTTTGGAACATTGAAGTTAGTTTTTAGCACAAATCTTGTAGTATATTGATGGTCATTTCGTGAAATTTTGTAGGTGTCGCTAAAGTAATACTTAATTAAAAGGCGAAAACGATACAATGATGATACAGGCAATAAAAAGCAATATGTGTACAGGTCATGTGTATGGAAAACGTTTGAGTTATTGTTATCTGGGATAATGAGTTTTAACATTTTATTTTGCAGAACTTTAATGGATTTTAAGTGAATGTTACTCGCATTTCCCCATGATAACAAGCCATAAGAAATTATTGATTCAGCTAAGGAAATATATACAGTTCGCAAGGTAGTATATGGTAATATGTTTTTTAATTTATATAATTGAAATGCGCAACTTCTAAGCTTTTTGCAAACTGACTCAATGTGAGGCTTCCAACTTAAATATTTATCTATTATCAACCCTAGATACACGTGAGTATCAACACACTCGATCTCCTCAACACATACACAAATAAATAAATACACAAATAATAATAATAATAATAATATCAATAATAATAATAAGAATAATAATAATAATAATCAATAATAATAATAATAATAATAAAATAATTTTTAATTAAAAAAAAATAATTGTAGATACATTTCTTTCTTACATCATAATCATATTTTTACATAATCAATTAGACCTTCCACAAACTGCGCATGCAGCTTATCTGTGGAACTATGTTTCTTAGGATAATGTAAATTAAATTTGATTGTTTTGAATCATTGAAATTATTGATTGCAACAACAACAACAACAACAACAACAACAACAACAACAACATGAACGGCAACATGGAAGTCTACGCGGCAAGACCGGCCTTTTTCAAGCTTTCTCGCTGATTGACTATTTTTCCATTTTCATTTGGTCAAAGTCTGTGCATTGGAAGATTACAATTTGCTTTCAAACGCAAGGCTAGATAATAACAATTAATTTACCGACTCTTGAACCGCTCTGTCTATACTGTGGCGATCAGACCCTGTCGTAGCCCGGATTGGAACCGATCTCACAAATTTACATAGTAATTTTATCTAGCTCAAGTCCTCGAACACAAAACCCGTTAATCCAAAGTTAGAAAATCAGTTAATATTTAAATGATTTGTAATTAAACAACAATTAATTTATTTTATAGTTCTCAGGTCTAATTCTTCACTTAATTAGTACCCTACCTACCTCTGCTGGCGTCACCTCTGAGTCCCCGTCCCCGTCTGCATTCACTTCCAGTAAATATTATGCATATGGTTTAGTGACGTAAGGAGGGCGTGACTAGGTTTACTACTACTACACATATGTAGGCATTTTAACGTTTCACAATATCTGGTTCACTATTGACGATTACTATGGCGATACATTGGTTTTACATCCTACCTACGAGCTCGTTAAATTGAATAATGGCGACAGACTAATACAGCACTACTACAAGTTTACAAAATTATATTGTGGTTTAATGAAAACTGTCATTAGACAGGTACTTAGCCGTTATTGAGGTCTTTGACGTAATCCTTTATGTATTGGTGTAATGTTATTGACGTTGATGACGTAGCACTATTGGGGGAATTCTTGGGGGATCTTGACGTGGGTACGTAGTAATCCTGGTTATGCGTAGTTAACACTTCCTGAAGATTGCTAATGTATCACTGGTGATCGGCCCCGTATGGGTTACAGTTCACATACACTCCGCTAATTACTGTCTTTGTTTCTTGAAGAGACGGTCGGCGCTTGAATGTAGTCTTTTTAAATGAGGTAATTGTAATCAATAAGAGTTAATGATTGTTTCTTGCGTACGGTGATTGTCTTTGATGATAAATGTTTTTAGATAAACTTCACGTTGATATTATGGTCAGTAGACACATATACAAGATACAAAATGTTCGTAGATGAACCTCACGTAGATATTATGGTCAGTAGACACATACAAAAATACAAAATGTTCGTAGATGAACCTCAATTCTAATGAAAATAAACACACACTTTTGATTATTATGCCTTATTGAACTCCTATATCCGCTCACACTGATCCTATTCACACGACAACTCTAATCTTCCTAACATGAGTTACTATGTCCCGTACCATAGGCACTCATCTAAAACGCACTTTACCGAATCATATCTCCTAGGCACAGGTGAGTTGCCTCCATCTTCACAACTGTGGCTTGATCCACACGCCCTATAGGCCACCACACGACCAACACGTCCACTCTGGGACCTCAAGAAAACACCACACACCACTACCACCGTCTTTTTACCACTGTCCTCTTGTTCCCCGCATTATCCTGCAAAACTTGCGTAGAAACAACCCCCACTCCATCGAAGCCTCTAGTTTACTAGGAATTGACCAATTATATGGTTGAAGCAACCTCAACTTGAGACTGGTTTTCTTATGGAAAGACCCCTGGACATACGCCCTATGGGTGAGCCTCCTGTTAACTCGCCCCTACCTTAGGACTGGATTTCTACTTTTACAACCACGCAGTTCCATACTCGGAAAGTCCGATAACATCGCCAATTATCTCTGTGTTCGCTCTTGCGAGATGATTTGGCGCGACCTACTGTCGGTGAGCCTGCGGTCTTCTAGACACCCCCATACTACAACCCAGACGAATGTCTATCGTCGACTTACTTTCCTTTCATAGGACCTTGTTGACATCAATTAGCTTTTTCTGAACTGCGTAGCCTTGCAGGTGTTTCTATTTAAACCCGGTCTCGAGATGCTTCGACTACCTTGAAATCAGCCTAGAATTTAGAGATGCTTCTCCAGCTCGCATCTAGTCTTATAACGCATCAATATTAATCACAATTAATATTGATTTAAAATTGAAAATACTACTTGATTAGTTAATAAGTCATTTAAGAATTTATTCACCCTAATTATAATGGCCATATCGTAATTGGTTTGTATGCAAAGTGGCTAATGTCTAATTGGTCAGTATGCAAAGTGGTTTGTCTAAACGGTCAGTATGCAAAGTGGTTAATGTCTAATTGGTCAGTATGCAAAGTGGTTAATGTCTAATTGGTCAGTATGCTAAACTACTTGCAGTTGACATGCAAAGCAGCTCCTAAACTGTTGATATGCAAATATAAATGAAATAAAAAAATGAGAAGGGGGTAGGCCACCCCTATCGCGACAATACCCCCTAGGAAAAATGCAAAATCAAGTAATTATTTAAAATTTTCCCTATCTCTACCCCTTCCATTTTTTTTTTTAAAACCAAAAAATAAAACTCAACTATTCAAAGTCTCATTATAGAATCCTAAATCTTAAACTTCCTCCTTCAGTTGCGGACAATCTTCATTCAAACAACCCTTCACCAATAACAAAATTTAAAATTCTAGAATTTTTGGAAAAATTCTAAGTCCTAAACGATAACAACTTGACTTGAATGGACTATAGTTGACCTTAAAGTGGCACTGACTATAGGTTGAGATTGCGTAAGGTTTGTTGACATTCTTACAACAGCAACCCTTCCTCATACCGTCCATTCAGTGTCCACTACCTGGCCCTAGACAAGGTCGACAACTTGCTCTTCCGGATTCACCCGGTAAACAGGTAGAACCACCCCCACCTCCTCGTACGCTCTTCCGTACAGCTGGGCCAGTTGACCTATTTCTCTCTCTCTCTCCATTCATTCAAGCCTCATCCTATACCTTACTAACTGATGGATTGATCAAAGATTAGCGTAATTGTTCCCTTTCAGACTGCTTTTATTTCCCATTCACATCCTAGTTCAAGATACTGCCTAAATAGGTGACCGACAACATTTGAAGTGATTTGACACCAATTAATTTCACCTCCTTTCCTTCTAACCTTTATGTCGCTGAGTACTGCGGAAACTTCCCGGAATTACCAGACAACAACAGAAAAAATTCAATGATACTCTCTACTCGGACAGCTAAGTGATAGCAAGTTACTTCGAAGATATGCTAATATAAAAAATAGAGCAAAGGTAGGGCCGGATCACGAGCCATCCCCCTACCTGACAATGAACAAAATAAGATTAGACATACCGTCTCTTCACTAATGACATACCTAAATAACTATTCGGAGATGCTCAAGAGTTATCATTTACTCAATCAATTACCTCGGTGAAGCCTCTCATTTCATCAATGCAGACATAAATCATCATGGAATCAATTAGTGCACTACATCCCCCTAGCAATCATCGATTCCAGTCTCCCTATTGAGTGTCTTGACCCTAGATAATCAAATTCCTTTTCAAAGCTAATCTTACAGTTCCTTATCGCTACCTCTTTAATCCTACCTTATCAGTCTAAAATTTGCACTTTAGGTGCAAATAATCAATCAAAATTAATAAAAATTATATAATTGACAGTCATTATTTCCTAAACAAATTTTTATAAACACACAACAAAACCTTTTTTTGAACCATTATTGCTTCTTAATGGTTGGTACTTAAAATTACATTGTTTCCTTACGATTTAGATAGAGAAATTAACTCGTCTCGGCTATTGTTCCAGTTGACAATAGCACATCCTTGATTTGTTAAATTTCTCTACCTTTATTTACATATTGTACATAGAACTTTTTCATTTTAGCCCTTTCATTGTACTTTATAGGCTAGTGTGGCATTCATAGGGATCTATAGGGTTTCAGATTGACCACATTGAATACCCCTTTAGACACCCCTCCCTCTGTGACCAAACCATATGCATTGTTACCTGCTAAACATGCTACAATTAGGGGGTCCCTCGTATAGGTCGAAATGCTCCTTGCAGACCTTAGTGGACAGTTTGACACGTTAAGAGATTTTATCAACACTTTATCGCCTACCTTTAAATACAGTTTTATTGGGAAACAACCCCCCCTTGCTATGAACTATACATCCTTACAGTTAAAATGTTTGACCAGTGAGCACTAACCTAACTTTTAATTAATCTCTAACTAATATATATCCTTTTTTTTTATTATTATATATATATAGCCCCCAACTCACACCCCCAAAGATTCTGGTAAATACACCCCAAAAATCAAAACAAAAACACAAATTTACAACCCCCCCATTAAAATAAGACTAGTCGCTACCTACTTTGGACGGGCACAAATCAATAACTAATCACAACTCTTTTCATATATCATTATCCTCGTCATTATATCCTCATTACCATCACTATCTATCCATTATCTCATCAAATCTCCTCAATAAATCAAATCAACTCACCCTTAAATCGCCTCTCCTATCAACTCAAATCTCATCAAATCGCAAAATCGCCTCTCTTATCAAATCAAATCTCATCAAATCGCTAATCGCCTCTCCTATCAACTCAAATCTCATCAAATCCTATTCACCAAATCCTACTTACTTCATCGCTTCATCATAGTCATCACTAATCAACATAATCATCCATATTTTATGCCCTTCCCCCTTCAGTAATGCAGACTAACCTACCCCAATTAAGATGCTGATTAAATTCTACTCAAGTCCCGCCAAATTACTTAGAATTCAAAACCACTAAACTTTGATATCTGACTTAGTCTCCATTTTTTTTTTTTAAATTAACATGAACATTTACATAAACCTATCCTAATTGTTGCTCACTGTCAAATCATTTTTTTTCATCATCGTTTGTGGCTACACCACTTCTTTCATTTTTACTTTACTTTTCTCTCTCTTGTCCTTCTGTACTAGAGATTTCATTTTAAATCTCGCCAACACACACGCCTCCAATCTTTTCTTACGACCCCCCGCTAGGCCTCTCCTATGTTCTTTTCCGAACAAGTCTATTCTCCTACCACTATCGGTTTCAACTGGTTCTCCTTCTACTTCTATCTCCAATCTCTCTCGTTGAACCCACTCAACTGTCATTTCCCACTCAAGGTCTACTCCCTTTTTTTCACTCCTTACAAATGTGTCCTCATTATGACTATTCCAGTCACCCCATTTTTCCTCACTAATCCTTATCATTCCGATTCCAAACATATTTCTACTCCTTGCTTTTATCAGCACTACACTTCCAACTTCCTTATCAATCAATTCTTCACACATAGCTCTTTTACCAACCAAACTTTCCTTATCATCCACCTGATCTATCTCCACCTCTACAATTTCCAAACAATTATCGTCGTCCTTATCACTCTTATCATCATTAACTCTCTCCTCCACTAAGCTTTCATTGCTATCGGCACACTCTACCTCCATCTCTACGCTGTTTCGACTATTATCCACAACAACTACTCCCTCATTCTTATCATTACTCATCTCACTCATTACTTCATTATCTCCCAACTCCTGTTTTTCCATATTCAATGCCTGTCCCCATCCTCTTATGGCTTGTAATAGTTCCTCATGATTTCTATCCATTTCCTCTGTCTGTTTATCGGTTCTTTCTGTCAGTTGATCCAATTTAGCGTCGAATCTTTCTGCCCGTCTATTATTTTCCTCTGCCTGTTTTTCCAAATCCAAAGCCTGCCCCATCCTCTTATGGCTTGTAATTGTTTCTCATGATTTCTTTTATTTTCCTCTCTCAGATTTATCATGAACTCCATCAATTCCCACATGGTCGGCTCTTTCTGCTCTTCTGACATTTTTATAATCTTGAAAAAAAATCTCTTTTACTATTTTAATTGTCTCTACCGGTTGTTAGGGCGCCAAACTGTTTTTCTAACCTTTTCTTAATCTCGTGGTCGTATTTACTAATCAGCCCCTCTATTGCGCGGCACATTGTGCGTCACGACTAAATTAAGAAAGTGGATAATTTAAAAGAACTCTCGGGTCGTAGTTCATAATCGGGCCCACGTTCGGGTGACACATTGTGGCGATCAGACCCTGTCGTTGCCCGGATTGGAACCGATCTCACAAATTTACATAGTAATTTTATCTAGCTCAAGTCCTCGAACACAAAACCCCTTAATCCAAAGTTAGAAAATCAGTTAATATTTAAATGATTTGTAATTAAACAACAATTAATTTATTTTATAGTTCTCAGGTCTAATTCTTCACTTAATTAGTACCCTACCTACCTCTGCTGGCGTCACCTCTGAGTCCCCGTCCCCGTCTGCATTCACTTCCAGTAAATATTATGCATATGGTTTAGTGACGTAAGGAGGGCGTGACTAGGTTTACTACTACTACACATATGTAGGCATTTTAACGTTTCACAATATCTGGTTCACTATTGACGATTACTATGGCGATACATTGGTTTTACATCCTACCTACGAGCTCGTTAAATTGAATAATGGCGACAGACTAATACAGCACTACTACAAGTTTACAAAATTATATTGTGGTTTAATGAAAACTGTCATTAGACAGGTACTTAGCCGTTATTGAGGTCTTTGACGTAATCCTTTATGTATTGGTGTAATGTTATTGACGTTGATGACGTAGCACTATTGGGGGAATTCTTGGGGGATCTTGACGTGGGTACGTAGTAATCCTGGTTATGCGTAGTTAACACTTCCTGAAGATTGCTAATGTATCACTGGTGATCGGCCCCGTATGGGTTACAGTTCACATACACTCCGCTAATTACTGTCTTTGTTTCTTGAAGAGACGGTCGGCGCTTGAATGTAGTCTTTTTAAATGAGGTAATTGTAATCAATAAGAGTTAATGATTGTTTCTTGCGTACGGTGATTGTCTTTGATGATAAATGTTTTTAGATAAACTTCACGTTGATATATGGTCAGTAGACACATATACAAGATACAAAATGTTCGTAGATGAACCTCACGTAGATATTATGGTCAGTAGACACATACAAAAATACAAAATGTTCGTAGATGAACCTCACGTAGATATTATGGTCAGTAGACACATACAAAATACAAAATGTTCGTAGATGAACCTCAATTCTAATGAAAATAAACACACACTTTTGATTATTATGCCTTATTGAACTCCTATATCCGCTCACACTGATCCTATTCACACGACAACTCTAATCTTCCTCACATGAGTTACTATGTCCCGTACCATAGGCACTCATCTAAACGCACTTTACCGAATCATATCTCCTAGGCACAGGTGAGTTGCCTCCATCTTCACAACTGTGGCTTGATCCACACGCCCTATAGGCCACCACACGACCAACACGTCCACTCTGGGACCTCAAGAAAACACCACACACCACTACCACCGTCTTTTTACCACTATCCTCTTGTTCCCCGCATTATCCTGCAAAACTTGCGTAGAAACCACCCCCACTCCATCGAAGCCTCTAGTTTACTAGGAACTGACCAATTATATGGTTGAAGCAACCTCAACTTGAGACTGGTTTTCTTATGGAAAGACCCCTGGACATACGCCCTATGGGTGAGCCTCCTGTTAACTCGCCCCTACCTTAGGACTGGATTTCTACTTTTACAACCACGCAGTTCCATACTCGGAAAGTCCGATAACATCGCCAATTATCTCTGTGTTCGCTCTTGCGAGATGATTTGGCGCGACCTACTGTCGGTGAGCCTGCGGTCCTCGAGACACCCCCATACTACAACCCAGACGAATGTCTATCGTCGACTTACTTTCCTTTCATAGGACCTTGTTGACATCAATTATCTTATTCTGAACTGCGTAGCCTTGCAGGTGTTTCCATTTAACCCCGGCCTCGAGATGCTTCGACTACCTTGAAATCAGCCTAGAATTTAGAGATGCTTCTCCAGCTCGCATCTAGTCTTATAACGCATCAATATTAATCATAATTAATATTGATTTAAAATTGAAAATACTACTTGATTAGTTAATAAGTCATATACGAATCTATTCACCCTAATTATAATGGCCATATCGTAATTGGTTTGTATGCAAAGTGGCTAATGCCTAATCGGTCAGTATGCAAAGTGGTCGATGTCTAAACGGTCAGTATGCTAAGTGGCTAATGTCTAATTGGTCAGTATGCAAAGTGGTTAATGTCTAATTGGTCAGTATGCTAAACTACTTGCAGTTGACATGCAAAGCAGCTTTTTAAACTGTTGATATGCAAATATAAATGAAATAAAAAAATGAGAAGGGGTAGGCCACCCCTATCGCCGACAATACGATACCTAAAAACGTATGTATACCTAATTTAATGTATTTTTTCACTTGATTTGAAGTTCTTTAACTGTGTTGTGTTGTTGCTCCTCAGGCTCACGAGATCACACATGAGTATGGAGGCGGTTATTTTTTATTCCTAAGTATTGGTCTTAATTAGGTTATTTTCAACAAACAATTCATTTTTTCTAATTTTGTTCTGGGAAGATATTTCCAATATTTTTTAGCATGATTTTTAAGTAATTTGAGACAATAATGTAATGAAATATTTGGATGAGCGTAGCGAGCGAAGCGAAGATTCCGTTCTACTACACTGGAGAAAAGAATCCAGGAATGTTTTTTTTTTCTTTTTTTTTTGTTTTTTTGTCTGTTTGTTAGCACGATTCCGGCTAAACCGATACTCCCGATTGCGATGAAATTTTTATGGAGACCTTCGAAATCTCTGAACTTAAAACTGCCACGATTTTGAGTACTATCGAAAAATTATTTCTCATGAAAATCCCCAATTTTACGATTTTTTCCGATTTTTTTGAAATTTCTTCGACTTATAACACCTACATGCTTTGTCCGATTGTGATGATTTTTTCACAAACCTTAATCTTATAAATTAAGATATTCGTGTGAAATTTGAGGGTAATCAAAAATTATTTCTCATGAAAATCGAAATTTTACGGGTTTTGTCTTTTTTAAAACAATTATTTGACTTATAACACCTACATGCTTTATCCTATTGTAATGATTTTTTCACAAAACCTTAATTTTATGAATTAATATACTCGTGATAAATTAGTACGCAATCGAATAATTATTTCTAGGGAAAATTTCAATAATACGAGATTTTTTCATTTTTTAAATTACGATTAATTAAAAAAAACGTTAAATTTAAGTTAATTTCTGATTTAATTTAATCTAATTTAAAAAAATCTTAAACTTAGTTCTGATTTTTTTTACAGAACAACAGAAAATCCGCATAACACATGGCAGCTCAATGCACCAATTACCTCATCCAACAACGCGGCGGGAACACTGCACTTGTAAATAAAGAAAACAACTTTGTAACATTATTTCGACGACTATTCAGGCGTCTTCAACGGGTTTGATGACATTTAACAAATTACAACAGTAAGAAAAAACAAATTTCCAACATTTTTTAAAACAAATACATACTGCCAACTCAATTTCACCAGATAATATCAATAAAACAAAGTTCCGTATTTACGCGCATATTGGCTGCCCTCGCGTAATAGCCGCACCCCAGTTTTGACCAAGCAAATTTTAAAAAGTACTGCTTTGTTGTATTGGCCGCACTTGTTATTTTAGCCAGCAAATCCTTTAGGGATGAAACAACTCATTGCAAAACAGGCAATGAACATGTATGCAAACAAGCATGTAAACTGGGGAAACGCCAAAGTCGTTGTTAGACGAGTGAGTGAGCCATGTGTTGAGTCCCCGGTATAAACATTCCTTTTCTTCCCCATACCTTAGCCCCCCTAGCCTATCATAGGCTAGAGTGGAGCATTATGTCCTTACAGTTGATGTGCCCTTATACCGACTGCACTTAAAACCCCTATTATTTATACCAATATAATTATCAATTTTAAATGCAAATGTTCCCGGGTACTCAACACATGACTAGCTCACTCGTCTAACAACGAATTTGGTGTTTCCCTAGTCTAGTTGGCTAAGGCGCCATTATACCCAAAATGTGGGAGACCTGGGTTCAAACCCCCGGTCGGAAAAGATTTTTTTATTTCTGGATTGTATTTAAAAAATTATAAAACATGTTTTGAAATGCATACAATACTATGGAAAACATAGCCAGCCAGTACGAAATACGAGTAAAGATTGCAAGGTTTACTCAATGTCCCAGCAGAATTTAGGGGAACCTTGGTCGTTCCATATTCGATATACCTTGATCACTGCTATGCATGTAATCACGGCCTACCAAAAATTATTTGATAAAAATGACTTCTTCAAGAAAAAGCATTGTTGATAAAATGAAACCTACACATTTCAAGCATATTTTTCAATTTATTATTTCTTGTGGGTTTAAATCGAAATGGATTGCGCTCATTTTGTTAGCAGTTCTAAGTTACCTGGTCGCGGATGTCTGTTTAAAATTTCAGCTCAATGTATTTGGCCGTTCGGCCGTATGGGACCGGACAAACATTTAACATTTCAAACAGAGAAATTAATCACGACGAATGTCCGATCGAGTTGCGTTGTAGTCCTCATTCGCTGTGCTCACTCGTCTAATAAAATATAACCTTCCAAATGTTTGTTAGGTACTGTATATTAATGCAGCTCTGTATATTCTGCATTTCAGAGTGCCAATCCGGAAATCCAGGGGCAGGAGCCTACTCGGAAAAAGTACGAACAGTAGGCATACTTGTTTTTGATACAGCTATAAAACCATTTTAATGTTGAATGTTTTCATATTTTATTATTCTACTTACTTACTTAGGCCCTTTTTTTTAAGAGTTTCAAGTTTGAATTTTGTACAGACCTAGTAAACACTTGCTCTTTGGTTTGCGTTATTGTGTCATTGTTTGTTGTGTTTATTGTTCTTTTTGCAGCCACTAGCTTTCACGTTCACTTTGACACTGGCTGGGAAGGAGGTGGCGTGAAAATTTTTGAATTCAATTTTCTGTTGTATAATGTAGACAACATGCAAATAACTTTTATCTTATTCGTGACTTGGAATTATGTTTTTATATTGCTATTTTTCATCCATGGGTCTTGTTGACAGTTCTGACCGTAACTAGTCTTTACCTTCTCCCAGGTTCAAATTAATACAAATAGGTAGTTCAGAGTTCAAGTGAAATGAAACATTGAAGTAAAACAATTGATGATCCATCGTATTAAACTTGCCTTTGTGTTTCCGGGACGTGATTGTACTGAGGACCGCGAGCCGGTGGAGGACGAGGAGGACGGAGAGTCGGCAAAAAGGCCAAAACGTGAGTGAGAATTAATAGTACTTGCAATTAGTTTAGTGGTGTCAGTCTACTTATAATAATATTTTCATTGAATATGCCTTATTTAGATTTGCACAATAGTATATTAAATTATTCAGCACTATCGAAATCATCAAAAGAAATAACATAGGCCTAGTCAACTTCACTAATGTCTTCAGTCGCGCGTTTACTCGCATACAATTCATCTATACACTTGACACACTCACACAATCATTTACTCATACATACATACAACACCACACTATAAATTCATGTTTATATAACTTTTTAATGTTATTTTTATGAAACTAATTTTAAATTGTTTTGTTGCGTAGCTAGATCTGTCGAAATGATCAAGAAGGATTAGTTCTTAATAATAACTAAACATATTTAATTTTAATGTTGTAAGGTTCAGGTAAAAATATCCTGCTTGCCCGGCTAGGAATAATTCCCCCAAAAGTATACCTAGTAAAATACTAGCTCATTAGTTCGCACAAGATAATAAGAATTAAAATTAACAAGATCGACTTCACACTAAAATAGCAATTAACTGGAAATCAATTAATATCTTCACTCCAAATCCTACCTTTCCTTGCCTCGTGGATGGAAGTTGTCCATTGACGCCTCAGCTTCTGCGTGCACCGGCAACAATGCCTATAGCCTAGGTTGAGTGAAAGGGATTGTCGGGAATGTCAAGCTACAGAGATAATGCATCAGTAAGTTGAACAATGCCTGGTTCACTTTTGAACATTTGTAAATGGTGATACAAATAATCATACAACCTACCTACCTATCTACGAGCTCGTTATTCCTAACTGTTGCGATTAAAACTAGACAGACATTCTTAATATATTATGATGATTCATTTAAAGAAAAGAAAAAACATTTGATAATTATAAACAAACTGTCTTATGACAGGTACTTATCCTTCTGCCGTTGGTTTGTAATCCGTTTTATTGTTGTTGATAGTTCGATGAGATGATGTAATTACGGGTTATATCGATGCACAAGTCACTATTGAAATCACTATCTTGGTGCACAAGGGCTATGTTTGCTGTCTTGAAACGGTACGAAGCTGAATGGGAGGGCTTGTCGTGTACACAAGTAATGCTGGTGTCGGGTGTCGATCCTTGTGCTGTCAAGATCTCACTCTGCTCACACGATTGGTCCCCCTTTAGACGAGTATCTCGTAGTTCAGTTTGATATCCACATTAAATGGCATATACTTGCCTATTTAATATGTAAATTACGTTGTAGATTCTGAATTGTCTTTGAATACTGACGGTTTTATGAAACGGTGATTAATTTAGCTGTTGTCCGTGGACGCGTGTTGATTAAAATTAACAATATAATTATGTACTGCACTCCAACTGTTGTGACAGTAGCACTTGGATTGATTGCCGTTGGCAATAGGCGTTGAAAAGATAACCACAATTAATTTATATTCACACTGTACATGAAACAGATGTAACAGTGACACTTGGACGAATTACCGACGTTAAAAACTGATACAATTATATATTCACACTGTACATGAAACAGATGTAACAGTGACACTTCGCCGTATTATTGGGCGTTAAAAAACTGATACAAATTGCATAACTTCTCCTCTAGACTCTCTCACGCTAATTACCAGACCTTCCGTAAATACCGGTACGGTAACTACTCCGAGTGTAGTACCTCTAAACGTTATGTTCGCGACCACATACTCTCACGGTGGCACCCGTCAGAGGGCCCCCATGTTCGACTTAACACGAAAAAACGTCCACTCAAGGACTCCACACAACCACCACTGACTTGAGATTCTCTCCGTTTTACTAAAATCCAACATTGGTCTTTTCATGAACACAGTCATCGCCCCTCAGGTTCCACGGAACTGGCCAATTAAATACTCGATACGACTCAACTTGAGAGTATTCGTTCCAACAGAAAATTGCGTGGAGTTAGGCTGGGGCTACACTGGGCGGTTGCTCCGCGCGGAGCACCCGGTGCGGGTTCGCAATAGAAGGTCGACACATGGTTTTAGATGAGAGCGACTACACAGAGCCGGGCGGTTCGCATGCGGGAAATTTTCCCGCAGCATGTCGAGCTCGATGCGGAGCGCCCGTCCCCGCAGACCAAGGTCAACACATTCAGTTGAATGAGAGCGACTACACAGTGCGGTTGCGGGTCTGCGATATTGCTCAAGGCCGATGTTGTTCCATGTTGTTTTTACACTGTCTTGCCCGATTCCCACGCGGAGCGACCGCCATGTGTAGTCGTACCCCATTCGGCGGAGCACCCGTCGCGGAGCCTCCGCGTGCGGAGCAACCGCCCAGTGTAGCCCCAGCCTTAAGCCCTTTGTCCTGGATTCAGGTTAACTCTGTCCCTACCTGTTGACATGCACTCGCTCGTTTCTACGACGCAGCTTCCTACCGCGAAACAAGATAAGATCAGCTAGTTGAGTCTTCTGACCGATCAACCGTGAAATAATCGCCGACTAGCTGGCACTGCGCTCGCTAAGCTCCGCGACATCTCTTTCAAACTACCCAGACTTCTGTCGGGAGCGGACCTCAACTCTTTGTATATTTTTCTGCAGAAACCAATTAACTTCTCTAAAACTGCGTATATTCGCAGGTGTTCCGAACCACGTTCGTTTCTAGATGCTTCTCAGACCCTGAACTCACTCTCATTTCCAACAATATTAATTATCATTTGTATTGATGTACATTAGCATTGTAGTTGCTCTCTTGTTTATGATAATTACAATTACTCATTAATAACCACACTGAAGTTGATACGTTAATTTTAAACATATAATTGATTAATATGCAAAAAGGTCTAGCTCATCCTTCATCTGTCACAAGTTGACATGCAAATAGCCTCTGAGTTGGTATGCAAATAGCCTCTTTACATTGTTTCACAGTTTGATACGCAAATCAAGACAAGTTTGATATGCTAAGAAGGTAAGTTATAATTGGTTGACATGCAAAGTAGCATCGAAAAAGTTGATATGTAAAGTAGTATATTATCAAAGGTTTGAGGTAGCTTACGCCTCTGTACTTTACAATGTACATTTTTCTTTGAAGTATCAATTTAAATTTTAGTGGCATCTCTTGTTGCATTCGTACGGATAAGTCAAATTATGTACACAAAAGAGGCGACAAAGAAATCTAGCTCTCCACCAAATAATAAAAAATACAGTCTACCCACACAGTCTCCCTAACGGATTTTCAGTGGAGGATATCATTACTAAACACATGTTAACACAATCATGTTGTGTTATAATTTATCAAAAATAACAAATTTTATTTCATATTGTGTGTCTAGTTGCAAATATCCGGATATTGGTCATTATGAGTCCATTCTAAAGGAGGACAACCGTCCTCCCTTTAGAGAGTGAGTGAGAGTGAGAGAGGGTTGGCGCGACAATGAAGACGAGTGTGTGTCTTGTGGCAATGGTGGTATTATTGTTAAAAAAACCAATCATTTTACTATTCGCTGTTAAACAAATATTCTTATTAAAATAGAATGTAATATTTTTTTATGAATATTGTAGTCTTTTCTGCTGAGCCAGGGTTGAACCAACGAATTTTGGTCCTCAGCAACAACAACAACTACGGGGCGTAGCCATCACAATTACAATTCCTCCCCGACTCAGAGACAGCGACCAAGGATCGTACTGTGTTTTAGGGAATCTGGGATTAATGAGAACACTGGGTACATATAGTTGGAACCAGATAAGCTGGCGGACGTCAAGGTCAAGCGAGAGCACGCACGCCAACGTTGTCAATTTACACACAACTGACATTAAGTAGGGCCCACCGTATTTGGTCATGTTATCGTGATATGTTATCACATATAACATTTTATAAGTTGTGAATAAAGTAGTTCGTCCACAGAGTCTGTATTTTAATGAAATAATGATTTTAAGTAATCATGATTACGAAAGTGTTTTTTTTTTGCCTTGTTGGTAATTGTGTGTTTTAAAGTTCCAGCTGTTTATAATGCCAAACCCTTTCCAGATGTGATGTCATTGTTAAGGAGCATAAAAATGTCATGATTTTATTCGTACACTTCAGAAATACTTTATTTTTTTGGATATATTGGGCAAAGCTTGGCTTTAAATTAGTCATGTTTATTCTCCGAAGCAGTTTTTTTTAGAGACCGTTATTTTATTTACTTTTTGCCGATCCTGTGGGCCATAGTGCGTGGACGACAGTGCTGCGATCCCTCGGCGACCGACACCTTAACTGGTTCCACCAATAGTAACTATAATAGGCGTAGTTCAACCTGAAGGGATTGCTCATTCTGACAAGACTGTGCACCCTGCGTCTAATTAACGTGGACATAGTCCCTGAGTCTAACTAGTAAAACCCCGTTATAACGAGACCGAATAAAATTAACATCATCACTCGGAATAGTGAGGTTCTCGCTATATCCCGAAAATGTTTTAAAATTATTTAAATGGTCCCACGTCAATGCTAGACTCCCGCGTTTTGCGTTGGCTGGTTGCCAACAGCTGAGCGCAAGCTCTATACCTTGTGTCGACCCAAGTAACACTCTGTCAATCATCAAACTGAAAAGACGCAGGTTGTATTGAGCCTCCCGCCTTTTTGTTGAAACTAATGTAAAACGCAACCACTTCTAAATCTTCATGTTCGAGCAAATTAGTGGACACTCAGTTATATAAAAGGGGACGTTCTCAAATACAGGCTGGTACAGATTCCAAAGAGGTCCATGTGGTTTGAAACTGTCAATACGGGTCAAGATGGACAGGCCATTACAGGTAATGGGGGTTATTTACAGGTTGTATGGTGCACAAAACCACCGGTTCCTTTCACTTAGATGATTGACAGAGTGTTCTGGGGGTATGCTGGCTGGCTGAGACAAAATTTTTT
>JAMZAV010007645.1:0-31117 GCA_024449915.1 Sweltsa coloradensis
TTTTGGGTTTTCCCTCCCTTAAAAAAAAAAAAACCCACCCGGGGGGCCTCGCTTTTTTTTTTCAAAAGGCGGCCTTTTCCGGAACTGAGCGTTTCCTAGAAATCAGGATAGCAATAATAGGCTAAAAAACTGTGCCCTGAGGGGGGATCTTACCCGGGTTAGGTATGCAGTTGAGTGGTGGTATCCTGTACCAAAATTTTTTCTGGACTTGAACCCAAGTCGCGTCACTTTTTTATGAAAAATATTTTTATGTTGATGGTCTACCTGTATTAGAATAATAAAACATTAAATTTATTTCAAAGTTGCGAAATGTTCTTTATTTGCAATCCCTCTTCCATAGAATATGATCATTGCATAGAAAAAAAAAAATAAACATTAATGAATTATTTTGGTTTTCCTCTCATTTGATGGGTTCTAAATTGTAAAAAACTTTTTGTGAATGAAAAACCCTTTTTAAAATTGAGGACGACACGTCATTTTACGCCAGCTCGTGAATGGGGGGTATTTGATCTCAGTGCCCCTTTGGGCAATGTTGAGCGCATCTCGCGTCCCTCAAACCTTTCTGCGTACAAACAGACCCACCCCTCGTCGAAATATACGGCTCGCTATTGGAGGTACAAATTAAAAATTTGAGCGAATTCGGGGCCCTCCTCCAACACGTCTCTCCCGAAATCCCCTCCCATGCCCTTTTCATCCCCAAAGATTAGCTTAACGCCGTGAACTTAAAGCGGCTTATCTTAAAAACCTAATATTTAAAAATAATATTAAAAATAATAAAATAATAAAAATAATAAGCAAGGTCAAATACCCCAAACCGGTATCCCGGGAGACTTGGAATATGATAGGGATGATAGCCTTGGGGGCTTGTGCAAGCTTCGTGTGAATTTTTGAGTAGTTGTGGGAAAGAGCAAGGGGAGTGGGATCGAATAAGAATGAAATATCCGAGATAAAGAGGCGTGGGAAATTTGATGGAGCAAATGGCGAGAGAAGATTAAAAGAGTGTTTGTACATTTTAAAAGGTGGAAAGACGAGATTGCCGAAAAAGGTATTGGTAATTGGGAAATTTCCCTGTAGCAGCCCCGGGAAGACCATGACAACAATAGAGAAAAGTGTGAGAAAAGAATGGAACCAAGGAGGAATGGAATATGGGGAACTGAAGGAGGGAGTGGTGGCAGGACAGAAGATGGAGGGGCCCTATCTTAAATGCTAAAAAAAGCAGAGTTGGAGGTGGCTACAGAAATGATGAAATAAATTGGGGAAAACGCCAAAGTCTTTAAGAAAAGGGGCAACCCGAAAATTCCCACTTGCAAGACGCAATTTGCGAGTGAAAATTTTTGTTTGGAGTGGAAAATTGCACTCTCAATAGCTTTCGTGGTCCGCGCTTTGTTATGATCTAGCACTAAATTTTGCCGTGCCGAAATACACCATGCATTACCTGGTGCGCATTTTCACCCAGGCCAGGGCCGTTTAAAACCATCAAAAAACTAACTATAAAGAAGTCAAGGGAAAAGTTCTAGCTGACAACAACCCATGTAAAAAGGAGAGACTAAACTAGGCGAAAAATAAACGCAAACTACGAAACCTTTTTAAATTTGCTTCCCCCAACCAGGCCCGGGTTCCCAAACCACTTCCCAAAACTAACTAAAAAACGCGAACTACAAAACCATTTTTTAATTATCTTTACCCGGGCCTGGCCGGTTATAAAACCCTCGCCAAAAACTACTATCAAGTATCGGGGCCCAAATTTTTCCAGACGCCAACAACGCATGTATAACAAAGGAAAAGACAAAACTCGCGAAAAATAAACGCGAACTACGAACCATTCTTAATTTTGATCTATCTTTCTATTAAATAGCGATTATGGTTGGTTATCGTTCACCGTGTTGCCGTGGGGGCCTGGGGGTTTGGGCTTGGTCATTTTGGGTTTACTCCCCCCCCCCACTGAAAATGGGGTTGTGTACTGGGGGGTTAGACCTAATACGGATTTATTATTTTGTTTAAAAATATTTTAAAAATTCATCTGACGTTATTGGAGAGAATTATGAGAACCACTGACAAACCCTAGTCCTGCGCAACACCTTCCCGATAATGTGTTTAAAGGGTATTTAAACGCTAAACTAAAAAAATATTTCTTCAGGCTAACTAGTAAAGAATTTAGAATTACAGAAAATTATTGGGGCCACCCGCCTCCCCCAAAAAAATTTTCAAAAATGACATTTTCGAGCAGGCCCCCCGGCAAAAATCTCCCTAGGCCTAAGAAATAACATGGGGAGATTTTTATGCCCCCTGACCCCCTTTTAGATTTTGATCCAAAAAATTTGGCCATTATTTACGTACTCTACGCCTTTTTTGTAAATTTTCTATATTTTGTTTTTTAATTTTGGGGAAGTAGTTCGGTCAAAATAGCTGATTACTAAATCCCGGGGTGTGATTTTTTAGAGCATATTTTTGCTGTTTGAGGGGATATTTTTCACAGTTTCAAGACTCTGTAAAAAAAAGGGGATTTTTGATTTGGGACTATGCTCTAGTATGTATATGGGCCAAAAAAGAAGCAGGTTAAAACCGAGTTAAGAATTTCCCAAACACAAATTTTGCTCATTTCTGGATTAAAAAAAAAAGAAAAATTCGTGTAAATCATAGTTAAAGATATAATTTTTTTTAAATGTCATTTTATGAAGTATTGTGGGGTACAGATCACGTGGGAAAAAAAAATTTTTACATTTAGCCCCCTTTTAAAATTTGTTAAGAAATAAGGTAAACCCTAAAAAACCCAAAAAGTCGTTGTTAGTGAGTAGTGACCTTTTGAGTACCCGGGAACATTCCTTTTCATCCCCCACCTAAGGCAAAAATCAATCAGCATGGGGCTTTCCTCCCCAGCCTATCATATTTAAAGGGAGAGTGGTGCTTATGGCCTTACATTTTACGCGCCCCTTACCCGTTCGTTCAGTCTTTAAACTCCCTGCCTATCATATTCATAGGCACGAGTGGTGCTTAGGCCTTAAGTTCCTGCCCTTCCAGTTCAGTTCATGTCTTTAATTAAAAAAATTCAAATACATATTACATTCTTGCCTCAAAAAGGACCTGTGGTTGCCAGAGGGGGGTTTTAACAGAGGTTATTGTGAAAAAGATGGTATGTTATACCAATATGAAAAACCCCAAAAACCCATATTTTTTACCTGGGCTGGCTATATCAATTGCCGTAAGGTAGTGAAAAATGGGATAACGAAATTTGCGAATTTTTTTTTAAAATCCATTTTATTGCCTAAAATGTTATTGTTGACGAATTACATCATTTTGAGATGGAAAAACCACATTTTGAAAACGCAAAATTTGCGAAAAAAAACTCGTTATAGCGCGAAAAAAACGAAAAAATTGTAAAAAAAAAATGGGGAAACCGAATTAACTCCGAAATTAAAATTTTAATGCTCAAAATGTGGGGATGGGGGAGGTGACGGGCCACAAACCCAACATTCCGCGCGGGCAGGCGATACTCGTTTCTGACGTCCAGGGGTCACGGAAATAGACCGCCAAAATAATGGCGCGTATAGGACTTGCCGGCCAAAGTCCCCCAAAATAATGGGGCCCTATAAAATTTTTCTTTGTTTTGGGAGTCGATTCTGAATAGTTTTTTTGGTCACAATAACCGATTCTATCTTATTGGAATCGATGTCATCCCTACTAAAGGGCTCCTTAAAAAGTTTTATTTCGTAAGATGCAAAAAAAAATTTTTTTAGGTAGGCCTAACGTTTTTGACAGTTTAAATGAAATTGCGAAAAACGCGAAATTTGGGTTTTTATTTCTCATTACCTCTATCAATTGGTGATCAAAGGTGATTTTAATGAACAAAAATCGTTCTACTCGAGAAAACTGAGTAATGTGATACAAAATACTAAATAGTGACCTGACACCACAAGAACAACTATTAACTCTAGTACTCAAATTGATCTCAGAATCAGCAATATTGTAAATAGGTAGGTCTATAGAAAGTAAAACAGTGGACAATTATAAGGTTACAGACCACGATACGATTGTGAGTACTTATGTAATGCCAAAGCAAAAATTTTTACAAGTGATAACAAAAATAAAACAACAGAGAAAGAAGTCAAGTTGTATAAAAGAATGGACTTTACGGAACTAACTCAATGTGTCAAGAAATTAAACTCGAGAAATTGATACTCAATTTAAACTACGAGCAATGCGCTACAACCTTCATAACCGATATATAAAAGACTGCATTAATAGCATTCCCTAGTTTTCCCACAAAAACTATTAGGAAAAAGAACATGACTTAAAGCCATGGCTGAATAACCAAGACATTTTTGAAAGTCGTAACAAACGGAATCAACTATGGGAGAAAATGAAAATTTAGTGTAGGCCTACTATTGACCCGGACAACGAAGAAAGTGAAAGACAAAAGCAACAAAACTGGAGAGAATCCAACAAAGCTAGAAATTCAATCTACAAATATTAGAAGAATTAAATTTCAAAGAACATACCAGTTACATATTTAAGAAACTTGCTAAAAAAAAACTGGGTTTATGAGAAAAACTGTTGGAAGTTGTCAAAGTGGGTGCGTCGTTTAGTTTATAACACCATTGTGGGCCTAGCTCCATATTCCACTATTGTCCTACCATTCTGATGGACATAAATAAAAGTGACCTTGATGTTCTCCAAAAACTTCAAAACTGAGGTTATGAGGGCAACTCTGCAATGTCACAAAAATAACTCACAGAATGACATGCTCGAGCAACTTCAGTGGCTTAGTGTTGAACAGCTAATCAACTACAAAGTTTTATGTTGCATGAAGTACTTTGCAATCAAGAGTAGGCCCTACTCATACTTTTCAGAGTTCTACAAAACACAATAATGATGTGCATGATGAGATATGTTCAAGATTTCTACATGCCTAGCTAGTCAAAATAAGTACTGTGGGCAAAACATCCCGATTTGTGAATGGATTAAAAAAAAAAAATGCAACAATTTACGTAAAGATCTAAAACTGTTGATGGTTCATAAATCATAAAAGTAATTTAAAAAAGTGGGTTCAAACTAAGTTTCCACTTGTATAAAGAGACTAAAGCTGCCAAACAGCAGCAAATACTACAGTACTCTACTATCAACTTTAATGCAAATGTTCCCGGGTACTCAACACATGACTCGCTCACTCGTCTACAATGACTTTGGCGTCTTCCTACAGGGTCCACTAGATACCTAACAGCTGCTGTAAGGTGGGTCTTCGCTTGTACTTCCACAATGTATAAGCGCCATTTTATATCTTGAAGTCAAGGCCTACTTGATAATGTGTCTACTGAGTGCACGCACACATTATCCAACGGACCTCAAAGAGATTTTGTAAACAAACAGCAGACTGCAGCTGGACGTCAATTTCAGAAATCGGTTGCACATTATTTTTTTAATGCAATAAATATTACATAAATAGGCTACCATTTATATAATCTTTGATTCTTATATTTGCAGGTAACATTATGATGTAAATAATTTTTATATCTTTCAACTTCATATCTCAATTTTCATTTGCATACTAATTTGGATATTAGGGCCCGAGGCAAACTGTCCAGATACCGGTAGGCCTATGGCAATAAGGCCTATTAGCATTGATGTGTTTGGTAAGATAAAGATGAGCCCAAGCCTTGCACTTGTCCATACTTGCACCATGTATAAACCAATACCTAATGAGGATTAATTTTAATCAAACTTGAACTTGAATCTGAGCTAAGCCTAGGGCCTAACCTCCAGACCTAAGTTCGACGTCGACTTCTACAAGAAAGGTTTATTGGGTAAGGTCTAGGCCTTGGTCTATGAAAAGCCCACACACTAGGGCCTAGCCTAGGCTTATGCGCATAAACTCTTTTATCGTGGAGTTGTAACTTCATTCTAAACACAAAGTTGGTAATAATCCACAATGCCCAATGATCTGTCAAAACAAAACAAAAACATAGCACATTCTGCTACGGATAATATTACAGAGCGTGTTCGGAGCGCTCCAGATTATTTTTAAAACACACGCTAAGATATAAAATGGCGGTTTGTTTACATCAGGTGAGAAGACCCAGCTTACAGCAGCTTAGCATAAGTATCTAGTGGACCCTGTCTTCCTATAGTATTTGCCACGTTGAGAAGAAAAGTACAAAATAGGCAATATATTCATTGGGTTGTCAAGACAAGATTTGATATCTTGTGTTAAATAAAACGTCACTCGCTGATGCAGACTGGAAGGGATGAGCAGTAGGGATGTGCGAACGTTCAAAATTCGAACTCGAACTCAAAAAAAGTTCGAGTTCAAGTTCGAATTTGTGAAAACAGGTTCGAGTTCATAATATTCAGGTTCGTTCTTTACTTCGAACTTCCCGCACAAAATTTCAATTTCCCTTTTCGCCGCTGTGCGCATGCGCGCGCGTGATGATGCTCCGAGCAATGCTGCCAACTACAAAACTACATAAGTCATAATAAAATACGAGTTTCTGCAACAGAGTATACTCGATTTTCGTTTTCGCTAGTTGGCAGTTCTGTTCTACTCTACATTAACAGCCAATCAGCACTCACTCCCATTTAGGCCACTTTTCTGACTTTTACGTTCTCGCAATCGCAAATCACAACACCTCACATCAATGTGGAATAAAGTCGTGCTTTTCTGTAATTTTACTAATTTCATTTCTTTTCTCTCGCGTCATGTTGAGTTCTGAAGATGCCGATGATTCAGGGATAAATAGTTGATGGTAATCCTAAAAGCGCGATTTGGAATTATTTTGCTAAGGACGGGAAGAACGGGAAATGTAAATATTGTAGAAAATGTCTGAGCCTAGGCCTACACATGTGGGACAACAAGTAGGCCTAGGCCTAGTATGACAATCCATCCCGAGCATTTTGCAACCTTTAATAAAGATCAATAAACGAAGAATAAACAAATACTAGGCCTAGACCTGGGTCCAGTTCTAGGCCTACTCAGCCATCTATAACTTCCTTTGGGTTTGGCCCTAGCTAGGGCCTAGGCCTAGTTTTAAGTTTCCATTGACAGTAGGCCTAGGCCTAGCTATGACAATCCATCCCAAGCATTTTGCATCCTTTAATAAAGATCAATAAATGAAGAAAAAAGCAAATAGACCTAGACCTGGGTCCAGTTCTAGGCCTACTCAGTTTTATAACTTCCTTTGGGTTTTACTATTTGTATTATGTGATTACCATCTTATTAGGCCTACCTATTATTAATATTTGATTTGCCTTTAAGTCCTACATGCTAGGCCCTAGGGCCTCCGGCCTAGGCCTAGTTTGAAGTTTCCATTGACAGATAGGGGCTACATACATAGGCCTAGCAAATTCAATGTCAACAATTTGTAGGCTAATACAAATCTTGGATTATGGATTGTCAATAATTGTTTCCAGTAATTTATTTAGCCTAAGTTCGAGTTCGAGTTCAAGTTCGGTCGGGTTCGAAATTTTTGTGAAGTTCGAAGTTCGAATCTTAAAATTATGAAAGTTCGAGTTCGAAGTAAAAATAGTGGGTTCGCACAACCCTAATGAGCAGTAATTTGTCACCAGCCACCCGGTCAGTTGTCTGATGCGTTTTGAGCAAACCGGGTGGCTAAACGATCAGTATACCATTCGTTCAGTGTGAGTGTGACAGTGTTGAGACGATATTGTTCAGGTGATTTTATTTTCAAACAAACTGTAAACGCGCTAGCTACTTCATCTTTTCCTATCACAGAGAAGAATAGAAGGGTTAGCCTGTGGTGGTGAACCCAAGTGAATTAGAAGATCACCGTTTTCGAGTTGATTGACAGGTAGGCCAATAAACGCCACACTCCCGCAGTGCTGAGTGGCTTTGGCTGTATGTGCTGCACTTTGTTTCTCAACGTGACAAATACTACATTTCATTTCATTTCATTGTCTTGTTTTGTATACCTAATACTAGCATATAATGTTACAATGTTATGACAAGATAAACAAGTTAAACAATACATTATAAGCTAGCTAGTTATTAAACAGGTCTTTTCAAAAGACTAAGACTTGAATTAGGATGTATAGAAAATAAAAACTAGGCAGGTATGAAACATGATTTGAAATGCATAGGCCAGAGGCCTACAATACTACATTGGAAAACATAGCTAGTACAAAATGCGAGTAACTGATTGCAAGGTTTCCTCTATCTCCCAGTGGAATTTGGGGGAACCTTGAGCTTGCAAGATTCGATACACCTTGTTGGTCACTGCATACTAGGGTTGCCAGATTAGTGAAACTCAAATACGGGACAGTACTTTGCGTAGCGATACTGGGGTCTGGGGTGAAGCCCCAGCCGCCGGAGGCGGAAAATTTTTGGGGTTTTGTTTTTTGGGGAAGGGCCTAAAACGCATTTGAGAGTAATTCAGTGAAAATTTTAAAGCAATATAGTGATTGAAATAGATAGATAGATAGATAGATAGATAGGGGTCTTATTGTAAGGCGGATTAAGGCTAGTGAAGCCTTATCTTCCATCCATTCCATCCAACAGATAATCAGATAAGGAATGTACAGAAAAGTAAGTAGCTAAATAGAACCAAAATTATTATCACCTTATTGATAGGCACATTTCATTGATGATCAGATCATTGATATTTATTGCTTCGTTACTATTGCAACGTTACCATCTTCATTATCACTCATGTTAAATGTTGTTTATCACTGCCTCACTCACCGAGTTCGAATGCGTTTGTCACACGCACGCCGCGCCCGGCTAGAGACACTCGCTACAACGACTCACCGCGCTAATGATGCACTCGAATAACACCCACCACCAGCAGCGGCAGACTGATCAGGCACCAAGGCCGGCCGAGGGGAAGGGATTGATAACTATACGCCCGCGCGTATCGTTAAAAAGCGCACAGGGCCTACTTTATTCTAAATACGTGATATACTGATCAATGGGTTAGAGCATACCGGACGCGGGAAACACCCATCAAATACGGGATTTCCCGGGTAATACGGGACACCTGGCAACCCTACTGCATACAATCACAGCCAGACATTCAAAAAAGGAATTCGTTAAAATTAATTCTTCAAGAACAAAAGCATTGCTGTTAATTAAATCCTACACATTCCATTTCTGTACTTTTTTGGTTGGGAACACCCAACTGTTTAAAAGAAGGTTAGAGGGCGCGCGCGAAGCGAGTATGTTTTTGTCATAATAATAATGATAATATTGTAAATAAAATATGTGCACTTTGCGCAAAAAAATCTAGGCCTACTGGCAGTGCATCTATTAGGCCTAGGCCTACATGTAGAACTTACACAAGCCCAAAGATTTTATTATTTTATTATTACCTATTTCTTTATTCATAATCAAAATCAAAATATACATTTCCATTCCAATTATAAAAAGGTTGTAGAAAGCAAACCTTAGGCTCATCCACACTGCTGTGCGTTCTGCAACCAATAATAACACTAAGAACTAAAACTAAGACGTAAGAACTCAACTTATATGAACTTTGATACAGACAATATTGAGAGCATGTTTACATACGTTTCCATATAAAATTTGACTGTACTAGTAATTAAGTAGCTACATTATTAGGCTAATTGCATTTAATAACTTAAATTTGGTTACTCAACGTGATTTGGAAGTGTTTTAGTTGAATTGTCTCCAGAGGCCGCCATTTTTTAGCAATAAGGTTAAGCCGAGTGCAGTATTTTCATGACAGTCTTGATCGGGACCCTCCGTACATTGCTTCTGACGTCACCGATGAATGATTAGGCCTAATCATTGATGACGTCAAATTGAGAATGAGAATAAGAATTAGCCACATTTTTCAAGCAATCAGACACGTCCTTACTAACATGAAGATCGATTGTGGAAAATTTCGTATTCCTGGCACGCTTAGTTTTCGAGCAATGCCCCGCTCAAAAACTCAAATTTGGCGTCGCCGTGCTGTGCGGCGTACTTGAATTGGTAACTTTTAAACCATAGGACGTAAAAGGCTTTTTTTTAATTCAAGTAGTTTTTTTGTTGGCAATTTAATTTATCGCAGTGGATATTCGTACGGACAGCCGTACGACTAGTGCAAAATTATTCTTACGATCAGCCGTACGATACCACCTAACTAGGCCAATAGCTTCAAATATCACAGTGTATTGTGGCAGAGTGGTAGCGCGTCCGAATTCTATGCGAAAGGTCGGCGGTTCAAATTTTCGTTAGGTCGTTTTTTTTTTACCATTCTATTTGGGTCCATGTTTTTTCTGCAAATGATTTCACTACATGGGCAATTCCACGGTAACGGAATTACATTCAGAGAGCTAACAACTCATTGAAAAGACAATATTTCAAATAAGGTAACCTTGTATAGGCTAACTGTTCTATGGACTGACTTACATAGGACTTCAATTGAACTAAATTTAGCACAAATTTATTTTATTTTAATAATTTAATTACCATGGCAACCGCCATACAGCCTGGGTACAAATGTTGAGATGCTCTCATAATTTAATGTTTTAAAGTGGTGTATATTAACAGTGAGAAGTGAAATTAGTATTGAAGGGAAGGTTGGTGTTTGTGTAAACATTATGTGAAGCAAGTAATGAAGATCTGTGATATTCTGAGGGCGTGAGGTGGATTTGTGTGGGTGGACTTCAGGTTCTCCATTGATGATGCCATAGGCCTAGGCTGGTTGCTGGATGGTGCAAATGATGGTTTGGAGTGGAGAACTTATTACTACAACATATTGGTGACTTAGAATTTTCCAATTAGTCTTTGGATGGATAGGTGGTGACAGATATGTATTTGAAGGGAGTTAGTATAGATGACATTGTGACTTGGTGCTTAGTTAATTTAAAAATGTTGACATTTGAGGAGTGTTTTTGTTTCTGCCTAATCTTTGTAACAATGTTTGAAATATGATAAACAACAAGATGGATGAAAGTGAAACAGTGGATGAAGGTTTCACTTTAAATAGTGAAAAGGAAGAATAAAAATGTTGGAAATGCAAGAAAATAGTAAGGACGGGAGTCCAGTGTACTTCATGTGCCAGCTGGTCCCATTTTAAATGTGCAGGGGTCAATGGAAAGGAATATAGAAGAAAAACGAAAAGTGAATGGTGGTGGGGGGTGCAGTAGTAAGATCACGGGGTTTGGAAAAAAAGGTAGGAATATGCCTACAAACAACAGTCAAGGAACTTGGAGGTAGAAAGTATACCTGTAGCAAAAGAAAGCCGACTTCTCGGCCTAGAATTGGACTGTAACAAGTCTAAGCCTAGGATAACCACAGGAAAGCCTGGTCAAATGGGGGGAAGGGTGGCTATAAGGAAGAGGAGGAACCACATTAGAATAGGCATGTGCCGGTGTAGGACTAGTAGTGAAAAGTGGAAGGGGATGGTACAGACAATAAGTATGATGAGTAAAAGTATTGAACACCTGAGTGAAAAAGTAGGAGCATTGGAACAGCAGAGAGATAGAGAAGAAGGAAAGGCAGGTTGTGCTAGACCAAGTGTACAACAGAATGAAAGGGGTGGTGGAAGAATGCACTACAGAGGTGGTAAACATACAGCTAGATCTAGAAAAAACATATTCCAGGTTGGAACAGGAAATGGGAAGAATGCAAATGAGATTGGTGAACCTTGGAGAGGCCTTAGAGAGCAACAGGAGGGAAGAAAAATGCTAGATAACAGATTAAATAATATGTGGGAGGAGATACGACAAAGACTAATAGTAAATCAAGGAAAGAAAAAGGATCCACAACAGCAGCTGGATTACAATGATATACCACACGCTGAAGACCTAGGCACCAAGAAAGTCCTAGAACCTATGGTAGGACTTGCCAAAAGCAAGGCCTAAACAAACAAAAAGCCAGACAATAAAGTTGATCACAACGCGGATTTAAAAACAAACAATCACAGGAACAAGTCTAATCGCCACAAACATCAAGTGGGTGAAGAAATTCTAAACGGAGGCCTGAGCAACAACAGAGTGCAAGAGCTCAAGGTTCAGGAAGGTAAAAGAGAAAGAAGAAGGAACTGAGAAACAAGAGGGGACTAGAAATGAATGTGTGACTCCCAAAGAAAACAGTAAACTACAAATATAGGACTATACAAAACTACCAAAGCTATATTGATAGGTGATTTATGGGGAAGAACAGCAGGAAAATTCTGTGAACACAATGGGTATAGAGCTAGAGCATACCCGGGTATTAAAATAAAAGAGCTACAACGAAAAATCGAGGAATACGGACAAGAAGAAGCGACAATAGTTTCCATACAAGTCGGAAATGCAGAAAGAGTTGGGCCTGGAAACCAAGAAAAATTGATGGGACAAGTGCGGGAATTATTGACAACAACAAAACAGAAGTTTAAGGGGGCAACAAATAACCATGAGTGGCCTGACCACATGGACAGGAGTAAGTGCAAAATCCACATATCAAAAATATTTGTGAAGAAGAAATATAACGTTCTTAGACATGTCAAACTTGGAGGGAATAAGTGAAAACTGGAAAAGGGAAGCACAAATGGGGGCACAAACAAGGATGTACATAACCAACTTAATGGCAAGAAAGGGACAAGACCACCCCAGAAGACCTACAAAAACCAAGTCACAACACACAAAATACAAAAGATATTCATATCTAGGAAAACAGGATTTTCACACAAGGTGGGTGGGAGATCAAGAAGAAAATAAGAAAACAACTGATGACAAAGACAAAGAAGCAAGGGTACAATAAATACATAACAAATAGATATAATAACAACAAACATAGGCATACAATGATTAAAATAGGAACCCTAAATATTCTTACATTAAATGGGAAAATTGAAGAATTAGTAGATGTAATGATGTCGAAAAAATTGGAGATATTAGGACTGTGCGAGACTAAATGGAAGGGAGTAGGAACCAAAGAACTGAGAGAAGGATACAAATTATTATGGTCGGGCACAAATGAAGGCAAAATGGAGTGGGATTTATCATCAGCCCAAAGTGGAAAGAAAACATTGTCCATGTAGACAATAAGAGTGACAGAATTTTGAAAATTAAAATATTTATAAATAAGTAGCTTTAGAGATCATACAATGCTATGCACCACAAGTTGGGTTAGCGATGGCCGAAAAGGAGGCATGGCTTGAACAATTGGAAGAAGAAATCACAGAGAGAAAAGTAATAATTATGGGAGATCTTAATGCCAAAGTAGGAGAGAGAGAACGGGATATGAAGAGGTACTAGGGGTCCATGGGTATGGGCCAAGGAACAAGGAAGGAGAAAATCTACTTGATTTTGTGTGCCAGGAATGGACTTCGAATCGGAATAGCTGGTTCATGAAGAAAAAAGATCAACAAATAACTCGGTACGCCTGGGATGGCTCATCTGAGTCAGTTATTGATTATATTATTATAAGTAGCAACATGGCCAAAGATATCACTGATGTAAAAGTAATTCCCAGCGTGTCTCTAGATGGAGACCACAGATTACTTGTAAGCCTTATAAGAGTGAACAATAAAGACCAAAATCATGGACTATATCCCAGGAGGAAGATCCAAAAAATCAAGACATGGAAACTACAGGAGGAGACTGACATGCTGTCCTTTAGAAGACAGATAGAGGAAAAGTATCCAACACATGATTTGTTATCAGTAGATGAGGAGTGGAAATTACTTAAGTCAGTATTTATTAGTAGTGCTGAAGAAATATGCGGAAGGGCAGGTGGCATAAGAAAGGAAAAGGAAACTGTGTGGTGGAATGGAAGAGTGAAGACAGCTGTTAAACGCAAAAATGTAGCCCGAAAGGAAAAGGATAAAAACAGGACTAAAGAAAATGAAGAAAAGTACAAAAAGTATAAATATGAAGCTAAAAAAATAGTAATGGAAGAAAAGAAAAATACAATGGAAATATTTGCAGACAAATTAGAGAAGGACTTTGATACAAATAAGAAATTGTTGTATGGACTAATGAGAAGCAAAAGAAAACAGAAGAAAATCACAAGATACCTGACCAACAACAATGAATCTCTTATACTGACCATAACCAAACTCAGGAAGGGGACCTAACAATAGAAATCTTTCAGAACACCAATGAGGAAGAAATAGAAGAAATAATAGGAAATGAAATATCAAGACGGGAAGTAGTTGAAGCAGTAAAAGCCATGAAAAATGGTAAAGCTTCGGAGAGGATGATGAAATAGTTGTGGAGATGATCAAGGCTGCAGGGGATGCAGGCATAGATTGGATGTGGAGAGTGACCAGTGCAGCTTGGAAAGAAAAGAAGGTACCAGATGACTGGGGGAAAGGAATTATAGTGCCAACATTTAAGAAAGGGGACAGGAAGAAGTGTAAAAATTATAGAGAATAACGCTGATGAGCCAGTGTGCAAAGATATACGAGAAAATACTTGATCGAAGACTACGACAACAAGTAGAGCCAAGTTTGAGAGAGGAACAATATGGGTTTAGAGCTGGCCGCTCAACCATAGATCTCATATTTGCGCTCAGACAAATAATGGAAAAAAGTGGGAAAAGGGAGAAGAAATGTTCATGGTATTCTTGGATGTAGAAAAAGCATATGACAGTGTCCCAAGAGCAAAAGCTTGGGAATGCTTAAAAGATGCAGAAGTAGAACAGAGTCTAATAACAAGAATTCAAAGCACATATGTCACAACAAAGAGCTGTGTTCAAACACCATTTGGTAGAGAACTACTTGGTTTGAAATAAACGGTGGGCTACGGCAAGGTAGTGTGATGTCACCTACATTATTTACCGTTGTTATGGATAACATACTGCGTAAAGTTGAACCCACAGAAAGTGAAACATCTAAAACTATGATATTTGCAGATGATAAGTGAGATGGGGAGATACCATTGAAGAAGTACAGAAGAGCGTAGATAGATGGAATGAGGAAACACTGAAGTTTAACATGAAAATAAGCATTGAAAAGAGTGAAACATTAATAGTAACGAAGAAAAGTAAACAAAATCAAAAGAAGATAATACTACGGGGTGAAGAGCTGGCCATTGCAGAAGCATTTAAATACCTCGGAAGTATACTAACAAAGACGCAAAAATAGATGCTGAAATATCAAGGAGAATTATATTAGCAGACAAATTTTACCAAAGTGTACGTAAACTATTATGGAAAGAAGAAATATCATCCAGGTGCAAGATGTTATTGTACAAATGTATTCCTCCCAATAATATCATATGCATCCGTGACATGGACAATAGGAGGAAAAGAAGACAGCAGATTACAAGCAGCAGAGATGAAATTTTTAAGGAGTTCTGTAGCCTTAACAAAAATAGACAAGGTACGGAGCAAAAACAATAAGAAACAAACTAGGAGTGGAAAGTTTACGAAATAAATAGGAAAAGAACGACTTCGATGGTTATGGGCAAGTACGAAGAATGAAACAAGATAGAATACCAAGAAGAGAATTTGAACACACATTGGGGGAAGTAAGAAAGGTTGGACGCCCTAGAGATAGATGGAGGGACCAAATAAAATGGAACATTGAAGAAAGAGGGAAATCAAGGGAAAGAATTAGTGAAGAAAGACTCTGGGAGGATAGAAAGAAATGGAGAGAACTGGTAGAAATGCCTGTCATAGAAGACATCGAAGTAGATGAGGAGGTGTTGAGCCTGGCTAGCAAACACTGAAAGTCCACAGCCCGAGAAATTGGTGATACGTCACCCCCCGACCTGACTTATGTTGGAACCGGGTGTTTGATTATTATTATTATTATTTTAAATGAGTTTTCAGGCAGGTTTCGACTGGTAACGGAATTACGCTGAAAGTGCCATTTGTCACTGGTTTAGTTAGTAATTGTTAAAACCTGTGAATGGTGCAATAAAAATATCTATTTTGCAGCTTCTACAACATCTAGAAGCAAAGTACTAAACATAAATAACATACCTTCATTAAAAATAATTAAATTACTATATTTAAACTGTATTTATATTCGGTAACGGAATTACCCCAGCAAATTACACATTTAAATAATGATTGTTTGTGGTTTAATTTAACTCTTTATGATGGTGTAATGCAAATTATTGAAAATCTTTAAGGATGTTTGGCATTTTGGTTGATATTTAAACTGTTTTAAGGTATTTATTTTCGGTAACGGAATTACAAATCTTGGTAACGGAATTACCCCAGCAAACGATAAATTTTCAAAATGCTTACTTAAGGTTAAATCTAACTCTTAATGATAGTCTAATGAATAAAAGGGTGATTACTAAACAAGGGAGTCTACTTTATCAACATTTAACACTATTTTCGAAGCAATAGTATTCTGTAATTCCGTTACCAATGAAATATGGAGTAAATACATATTTTTAAAACTATTTTTGATTTAAACTCTTCCTTTACATAGATATTTTAAAAATAATTGATTTTTGGTAACGGAATTACATTAGGAAACAGTGTATTGGTAAAAATAGTTAAATGGCTAAAGTTCGTACAATTATATAAATATTTTTGTATTATCTTGTCAATACAACATGTAAGTATTGAAAGGAGTTTAATTAAATGAACAAGTTTTTGCTTAAAAACATACTCAAAATTTAAATAACTAAAATATGTTCTTACAATGTTCTCCAACCTGCAGTGGTATAGTGAAAATTAAAATGCATGCAAAAGTGAGAAAAAAATATAATTTTATGGATTTTCATAAATTATTTCCAAAGCACAACATATTAATTTACTTAAATTTTCATGAAATACATTTCTATAAAAATATTTCATTTCTCTAATCAGGGACACTTAGCTGTGGAATTGCCCACATTCGGCCCGTCGCAAACACAATTCTAGATGATAAAAGCGTTTAAAAAGTGCTACGCCTAGGCCTATTTTAAGGAAAAGCCTTATCTCTACACCTCGACGTGTAGGTAGGCAGCCTAAAAAGGACTTTTGTTTAAAATAGAAACGTTAAAGGTCTTGGAAGGTTTTTTGTTGTTAATAAAACAGCAAAAAAGGACGACGACAACCGAAAAAGGACTTTCGTTTAAAATAGCAACGTTAAAGGTCTTGATGTTTTTTTGTTGTCACTAAAACAGCAAAAAAGGACGACGGAAGGACGACACTTTTATTACGGCGCGCCTTTATCCAATCAGATCATTAACCGTACGAATAATTTTGCACTGGTCGTACGGCTGATCGTACGAATATCCACAGCCTTAAATTATAGGCTATGTAGGCCTACATAGGCATATTTGAATGCATTCCTGATTGTGAAACCATGTAAAAAATCTAAATTTGTTTTTAAACCTAGGGCCTACCCTATGAGTTTTTTTAAAATAAAAAATAAAAATGTGATAGGCCTAATTAGGAAACAAAAAACAATTCCGTATTATTGTCAGAGTTGAAAAATAACTTTCAAAAAGGCTTTACTAAGCATCCCTAGTCGATATATTAACGTTTCACAACGGCGCTTACCTTGGAAATGTGTAAAAAGTGTGTTAAAAATGGTTAAAAACAGTACCTAGGCCTACACTAGTACTTTCGTTAGGTCAGCCGAACTTTCCGCCTAATTGTAGTACGCTGCGCTAGTTCTAGGATATAATCGATAAGAGCGCACCCGAAATCCTTTCCGTTATAAACGAGGTTGGGGATACTTGTTGTTGCGCCGGTCAGAAATTGCATTTAATGATGTTTTGGGTGTGTTTTTAAGCCTACATAAAAATAAATCCACGTTTTGTCATAATAACCAAAAATGTGTTTTTGTATAGGCCTAGACGTTTCTTACAATGTACAAAAAAAAATTGGAATGGGATGGCATTGGGATCAAGATCACAGCGTCAAGCACCAAATGTGTAGGCTAGGGCCTAGGACTATGTGTCAGTTTTTACCTTCCATTTGTAGTGCAATTCAAAATCGATGCAATTAATTTCTTCGAAAAATAAAAACGTGGCTGGCTGCTGCCCCAGCCGCCGGACGCCCTTTCGCAGAATGCGGAAAACATTCACCATACTAGGCCCTAGAACTGCAGTTTATTCGTCCTGTGAGTTTTCACAGTGGCGACCCATGCAACTCCTAGGATTACCGTTTTGTTTATGTAAGGATTTGTAAAATGACACAATATGGACGTGCTTGTGCCGGGGTTTTTGGGGGGGATTTGATGATTTGGGGTTTTATAATGCTAAAACGACGTGCGGCAGTCCATAATTGACACGGCGAGGGGGGGGGGGATGTGGGGGGGGGGGGGGGGGGCAGCAAGCGAGGGGTGCAAGACATTTGGGGGGAGGGGGCAAGTGCACCCCAGGTCAACCCATAGCGCCGCCACTGTGTAGCCCTGGGCCTAGCTGTAGGGCCCCATAGGCTAGGCCTAGGCCCTACGGGCGACAACGGACACACCGACTCCACTACAAAGTAAATACGAAACATAGAATTGTCGAAACTTCGAAAATTAAGCTAACATAGGTAATAAAGTTGATGCTAGGGCTTATTACTATTAGGCCTAGCTAGACGTACAATAATATTATGCTAAAATACTAGCCTAGCCTAGGGCCTAGTCAGCGGCATGACGCCGCATTCTGGAGGCAAACGGCAAACCCAAGGCCGAAATTCCCAGGCTGCTAGCCTAGACCCCATCAGAAAATGACACCAATTTAACACGTAATAATACTGCTTTCAAGATATTCAAACCTTTGACGAAGGAGGTAAAACGTTACCCAGAATAACGTACCTTTATTTGATGGCACTATCTTCGTAATATTGTTAGATTCACCACCGAAAACTTTACATGAAATCTACCAAAATAGGTGCGATCAATAAAGCCGACAGAGAAAAGATGAAAGACGGAAACGAGGAAGCGTCGTCGCGGCCGGAAGTCAAATAATATAAACGGGGTTTACACGGAGACGAAGACGGGCCAAATGGTTTCTTAAAATTTCACGATGGTACTACCTAATAGCAGTAAATTATCAAGAATGACTAAAAAAATGTGATTTATGATTCTGGACATAATTATTCCCAATCAGAATTGTATTTCCATCGATTTTAAAACTGACGTTCAGTATTTCATCAACGACTTCCGTTGACAATCAAGTTATTGCCAACAACATAAAACCTATAATTTGCCGGATCTATGCAAAATAAAGTGTTCTCTCACCTCCACCTTGTGGACGAGTTATAACTTTTTAAACGTATTTGTAATAAATTATAACTAATGTTATTCCACTGTAATCTTTGTAAGTCAGTTTAACTTATAACTACAACGTCGCTATCGTATTCTATCTGTGTTATTATGTTGGAGTTGGCGCCACTGAATGATGCACCGCTTGTCCGTTTTGTACTTTTACATGCGGGTGAGACTGAGACGCCGTAATACAAGCAGCCAAAGATGGCGGTTTTTTCAATTTTTGCATTCAGCCTTCTTATTCAATGACACAGCCTTCTTTCAGCCAGTAAACTGTTAACTAAATTGCTACTCATACCAATAATTCAAACCAAAACTGCTTTAATGGTGTATTCATTGAATACTCCGAAAACAAAGCAATTTCAACTTATTGTTCGTTAAATATACTTAGAGCCGCAGGCCTGGGCCGTCTCCCTGTGTATCAATTAGCCTTATTGTCACCATAACCTAGCCTAGCCCCTAGCCTTTTATCAGTGAAATAGTCCTAGGCCTAGGGCCTATAAACAGGATCAAGTATCTCGTAGACCGCTCGGTTACAGTACTGTATAGGTATACGGGCTAACTTACGCCTAGTCTAGGTGATAGTTAGTGCATGATTAGTGGCCTAGGCCTACAAAGAAGCTTTCTGAAAGCTTCAAGAATGCATAACGTTTTCGTACGTCCGTAAGTTAACTGTTCAGTTTTAGACCCAGGCCCTGGGCTAGGCCTACATTCTAGGCCTTGCCTAGTAGGCTAGGGCCTAGCCCCCTCTACGGCCCTACCGAGTCTCAGGTCCCAGCGTAAGTGGCCTGATGCGTTTGGCCTATGCCTACCTAAGGCCCTACTAGGCTTTAGGCTACCCACATCATATATCCTTCCGCAGCTAGCCTAAGTGGGCTTTGATCGCAGAGTTTTGACATGACATGTCTAAATTCACAGTCATCAACGCTTATAGGCCTACAGCATACTGACTTGGCAATACACCATTACATCCTTACATCTTCAACAACTGGACGGGCACTTGATGTTCGCCCATTTCTTTTCGTTTGTTGCACCTTCTCAACAACCTAACCAACCAGGTGAGCTCTAGGCGAGGGCTATAGACAAAGCCTGGCCAAAACAGACAGTCCAAGACGCTGAATGCAGGTGATTCAGTGTAATGGCCTACATGTGTGTCCCATGGTCCCTGGTGAAATTCTTGTCAAGATCTTTTAAGACTTGCATGATCTTGACAAGATTTGTATTAAGTAAGATCTTGCCAAGATCTTGCCAAGAACTTGTGTAATATTACAAAGGCGAAACAATTTTAGAGTAGGTCTGGTTTAAGATCATGATGAAAAAAAAAAAAAAAAAAAAAAAACTGATGAAGGAGGTTGATTACCTTTGAAATATCGTAATCTTTGTTTTATTTTGAGTAGTGTATAGTCCAAAAAACATCATGATCTTAACTTTGTTAAGTAAGATCTTATCAAAATCTTGCCAAGATCTTGCATTGAAATAAGATCTTGTTTATTTCTTGCCAAGATTCTTGACAAGAATATTCTTGACAAGATTCTTAACAAGAATATTACTGGCAAGATCTTGGCAAGAATTTGGTTAGAAACAAGATATAAACAAGATCTTGTCAAAATCTGCCACCTGGTGTTAGCATCTTCAACCTCATCAGTCATCACTAACAGTTACATCAAAGCCATGCAAGCCTGCATTTGTGCCGTCTCACTGTTACAGTTTATTTAGAACTAGAGTAGACAGTTGATAAATGACCTGGTCTACATCGTAAGCGAAGGCCACATACACATTTAAATAGCTACAGATAGTTGCCATGTCTTGTACAGACCTCAGACTATGTGAGTATTTACAACCACTACTGTAGCCTAGGTAGTAGGCTTAGATGACAGTTGACTAAAAGTATTATGCCTTGCACTATAGGTCTAGGCCTGTGTTTGCCCTAGCCTACAGGCAAGCCTACTTGCCTTGTGTTCTTGTTCACAGGGCCTAGATTAACAAGCCACGGATAAACATCTAATAAGGTGGGCACAAGGCCTAGGCCTGTGTTTGCCCTAGGCCCTAGCCTAGATTAACAGGACAAGGAGAAACATCGAATAAGGGGGCAAAGTGTGTATCGAAATTGCATCAAGTAGGCGTACCGGTACCGCATAAATAGACCAACCACAATCTTGCCAAGATTATACAAGATCTTGCCAAGATTATACAAGATCTTGCCAAGTTCTTGTATGATCTTGCCAAGATCTTGCCAAGAACTTCGTCGCGTTGATGGATGAGCTTTTTGTAGCCAAAGTTTTTAGTTTGCGTAGGACCACTTTTCCTTTGCAAGTGCTTTGTGAATGAATGCATTGTAGGTGATTGTTGTCAAGTTTCTATTCGAGAAAACAAGGAACACTAGCGCAGCCAAGTGGTTGAACCGCGAACTATTATTTTGGGGGTACTGATCGCGGAACATCATGCAAGAGGTAGGGGTTTCTCACATATATCCCGACCTAACACAAAGAAATAATGTTCGGTGCCACAGTGCTCATCAAAGAAAACATATAATATATACTTTCATTTATTTCCGAATGATACAAAATGAGGAATGAGTGGAAAAGGGTGCTGTTAATTGCGAAACCAATCACTATAAACACATGTGTGTCTGCAGTCTGCACTTTCGTGGTCTCGAACAGCATTGTTCTGCTGAGTAAAGGCTTAGCCTATACTACTGGCGAGTTATTTTTTCTGGCAATTTTATATTATGCACATAACGTTTAAAGGTGGGGTAACATTGAAACGTTTACAATTTTTGTGGTAAAATAAACTTTTTGATTGACCTACTTGTCCTGACACTGTCAAACTAGGAATATCCTACATAAAATTGAAATACGCCAATATAAAATCATTATGACAGTGTTCTAAATATTTGGCTGAGTAGTCCTACTCGGTACCTACATCTATTAGTAATTTAGGCCTTCTCTTGTTATAATAATTGGCCTGAGACGGACACTTTAATGGGCCTACGCCGTGGCTATACAAATGTTAGTATCTAAATGTGAATTTAAATGGCTTTGCGCGGAGCTTTTACAGGCTGTGATTTTTTATTACTGAATGTAAAATCAATCGTAAGGTCAGCCTTACGAATAATTATGCACTATTCGTCGTACGGTCATCGACGATATCACCTAACATAGGCTAATAGTTCTATATATCACTGTGCATTGTGGTGAAGTGGTAGCGCGTTTGAGTTCTAAGCGAAAGGACAACAGTTCAAATCTACGTTCGGTGTTTTTTTTTTTTACCGGTCTATTTAGACATATGTTTTTCAGAAAATGATTTCATTACATTCGGCCTCGTCGCGGACGCAATTCTACTTCAAAGATAATAAAATCGTGGAAAGTGTTATGTGAAGTGAATCGCACTTCATGAATATAACACAAATTACATCTTAATTATTACGATGTGAAATAGTTAGTTAATGCATTTTTCGAAAGTGCAACTGACCGTAGGCCATATACACATTCATAGAGGTGTGTATGTTTTTTCCCCTAAATTCGTTTTGGAAATTGTAAAAAGTGGTGTTATGTTTTTTATTGTATTTTCGCATTTCTTGCATTGCAATACAGTGATATAATCAATCGTATTACTTAAAAAAATAAAATCCATAGTAAATTGCAATAATACGTGCATAAGTCACCCCAGTTTTTATCTCGCATAGCCTATACCACCTAGTGATTGCTCCTGCAGAAGTTAAAAAAGTGGAAACACAATACTAGCACTATTTAATCAGAAGAAATCATATTTTAAAATTGCAAGTATTGTTTTCGTTTTAGCTTGTTTTTATCGGCAAGTTTTTAGTGAAAAGTGACTAAAAGTGAAACTTTTAGGAACAAATTTTGTGTTACAAGTAGTTTGAGGGATGAAATTGTTGTAGGGTATGTGTTCTGCGATGGTCCATTCGTATTTTTGGAAACCACTTATATAGTAAGTAGGTTATATTTAAGATGTTTGTTAAATGTAAATTTTTAATATCAATGTATTATTTTTATCAATTGATTGTTATTCTGTGTCGCAAGGCAACAGCTCTGGCTGCAGAGACCTTCTTTGTTTAGAATTAACTGTGTTATTTCTAAAGCTAATAGAAGAATATGGTTTTATTTAACCATTTGGCCATGTTATTTTGGTTTTATTAAATAAAACCAAAACACACACCTCTACGCATTCATACAGCTGACCAACAGCCTGTCACATCACTGTAGGCCACACATTCATAGTTTTGCCATCATTGCCAGTGCAACCACAAAGATGATGTGGTTTGCATTAAAAACCCTTTCTCCCTCAATAAATGTCCGCGATCCTTCTCCAATCCATAATGGCTCGAATACTAACTATGTGTATTTTCTTCCATTTTAAGCGTAAAACCACTTTTAATATGCGTTCAAACACAATGTATGCTGTCTGCTAGACTACCCCCGAACGAGCAGCCATATTGACGGAACGCGCGCGCTTTCTACATTCTCTTGTTTCCTCGAATTGTTAATTGTTATTAGGTATAAACCTAAAAAAACTCATATCAAAACCTTTATTCTATGGATTCTGGCTAATTTTTTCAACTTGCTAATACAGGGTTCCAGGGGGGGGGCAAGTGCCCGGCTTGCCCTCCCCCCCCCCCCCTGCGTACGCCCGTGTTACCGTACCGTTCATTATTGTGTCTGCATCTAGGGCCTACCAATGTAGGCCTAACTAGGAAAACGCTATAGTCCCGTCGCGTTGTTGAGCGAGCACCGGTACGTGCAACACGACCCAAGTACGACATTCCCATAATGTTACATACCAACATAGGCATACCTTCAAAATACTTGAAGCACTGCCTCCTAGATGTTCGTCGTGGCTAACGAGGAGCCACGACGAGCATCTAGGAGGCAGTGACTTGAAGACAAAAACTTTCAATGTTGAATCTTCACAGCCTCCTTGATTTTTTAACAACATCATTTTTCGAATTATGATTACCAATAAGTCTTTAAGGTCTTGACCGATTTAGCTGAAAATTTGTAAAATAGGAGAGAATGTTGTACGTATTGACCCTGCAAAATTTCATAACGATCGGAACATTTTTTTTTTATTTTTATAACTAACGATCGGATTTTGTTCAAAGACTATACAGCAACCCGCCTAGGTGGTATGTACATGTGTGAAAAATTTCAGGTCGATCAGAGAAAGGGTGCGACCTGTATCGAAGCAGTAACAGAACAACAAAAAAAAACAAAAAAAACAACAGACATTCGAGCCATAAGAGTCAAGTGGAGACGCTTGCTCAATTAGATTTATTTAGGCCTAGTTGTCCTCCTTTGTAAATCAGTTTTTTAACTGAATAGGCCTATGATAGATGTTAAAAAAATAAACGTAAAAGTGAAGAATTACTCAGCAATGCTTTTAATCTTTTATTGTTGAAAAACACCAGAAGAACCGGTCCATTTATAAAATTATTTATAAAATTAAAAATAATATGATGCATAATTATCTTGTTAAAAAATGACTGATGTGAGTAAGGTGCACAATTTTAATACAAGGGGAGCTATTGATGGAAACTCATTGAACGAGTGAGCGTAGCGAACGGAGTGATCTCCATTGGACTTAAACGCCCTTATTGTTTTTCTGCGTGCGTGCGTGTGTGTACGTTGAAAATCAGCCAAATCGCTGAACAGATTGCGCTGAAATAAACAGACATCCGGTACGAGTTTATTGAGAACTGCTAACAAAATCAGCAAGAGTCATTGCGATTTAAACCTACAAGAAATAATAAACTGAAAAATAGACTTCCAATGTTTAGAAATTATTTTTAACGACAATGTTTTTTGATTTTGAAAATATATTTTTTGTTTGTTATTCGCCTGGCCGTGAAATGCCGTGCCCATGCAAGGTCTGTCGAATGTTGCACGTCAAGGTACCCCCAAATTCCGCTCGTAGATTGAGTAAACCTTGCAATATTTTCACGTATTTCGTACTGGCTATGTTTACCATAGTAGGCCCTATTGCCACAGATGATGGACTACACTGCGTTATATGCATTTCAAAACATGTTTAATTATTTTTGAAATACAATCTAGAAATTACAAAATCTTTCCCGACCAGGGGATTGAACCCACTTCTTTCACATTTCGGCTACAAGGGCGCCTTAGTCAACTAGACTAGGGAAACGCCAAAGTCGTAGTTAGACGAGTGACCTCGATGTGGTGAGTACCCGGGAACATTTGCATTTAAGTTTGATAATTATATTCGTATAAATAATAGTTTTTTTAAAGTTTAGTTGGTATACGGGGACGGGCGCGTCAACTGTAAGGTCATAATGCGCCTCTCTAGCCTATGATAGGCTAGGTAGGCCTAAGGTGGGGGGAAGAAAAGTAATGTAATCGGGTACTCAACACATGGCTCACTCACTCGTTTAACAACGACTTTGGCGGATTTTTTTCTCCAGTGTAGTGAAATGGAATCTTCGCTTCGCTCGCTACGCTCATCCAACTAACTATAACAGAGCAATTTTAAATAATTTTTAAAGAGACGCACACAAGTGTTTACAAAATAAAACACATAACAACAGAGTACAGACACTAACAACACGTAACAAACAACCACCATCAATTCCACACGCAGCCATCTTTGAACTCAAATCCTGCTTAAACCAGTGCTATCAACTACTATGTATTCCAAAATGGAATTCGATGCACGACTAACTGTAGGCCTATGCCGGGAAAGGCTTTAGTTGCCAGCCTGGTACGGTACCTGATAACCAGGACTGTCCTGGGAAAACCAGGACGTCTGGTCACCTTATGTTAAGGGTAGTAGATTATGCCAACTGGTACCTTAGGAATAAAAAAATCTTTTTTCCGGCCAGTATAAAATGGCTTCTTTCTCTGACCTGCTTATATGCCATTGGGCAGGGAGTCAATGTCATTCTGGGGTGCGGCGCATCTGAAAAGGTGTGCTCTGTTTTGGGATTTAAAATTACATAATTTACAAGTGGTCGGTTCGGTGGTGATGTTGAATCTGTTCATATGGTGTTGCAGAATGTCATGGCCAGTTGCAAGTCGGAACTGGGCTGTAGCAGTTTTACGATACCTACTAGTTTTTGTGTGGCCCTTTTTTGATCTCATCCCACCAAGATTTCATTATTGCAGCCTCTTCTGTGCTGTTTTTGAAGACCTCATGAGTCATGATCAAGCCAATCTTGAGCTGATGGGGGACCTCAGCTTTTTCGTTCCCCAGAATTTGGCTGTGGCTGGGGATCCACTGAACTTCAAGCGTTCTGCCTTGTTAACGGATACTAGTAAGAGTGTTTTTAATGAGCAGCACATCAGGGTGGTAATTTGTGACGAACTGTAGGGCTGAGATGCTGTTGCAGAGGATGACAAATTTATTTTTGTAGAGAGGAAACTTTGGCAACGTTGGCGTTGGCGAGTAGGCCCTACTGCGACTTTAGCATCAAAGTGTGTTGCCCCTGTGCCAAGAGGGGTGGCCTCCTCAAAAAAGAGGCAGTATACGCCGTGGCCGTAACCAGAGCAATTAGTGGTCTTATCTTCGGAGCCATCTGTGAAGACGTGCACCCATTCATTGAGAGGAAAGTGCTTTTTCAAGTATGCCAGCAGACAGATTTTTCAGCTCTTTTAGGTCCAGATCTTCTTTTTTCTCAATTCCGTCAATTTATAAATGGTGTAAGATGATTTGATGTGTCAGGCAAACTGTCTGGAGGTGGGGCTTCAAAGGGTAGGGCCTAGTCGTGTAACTTCCAGAAAATCTGGACGAACTGCCTCTGTTAGTTTGATGGCAGTCTTGGCAAAGTTCACATGGGCCATCTTCTTAGAGGCAGTTGGATTCAGGCAGAAATCAGGGTCGAGGCCCACCAATTTTTCATGAAGCTGAATAGCACGCATTTCCATTCTCAGTTTCAGGGGCTCAATCTGGCAATACAATTCCATTGAGTCAATGCCCCCCCCCCCGGGGTAGTTTTGACTCCTCCAGTGATGATGGGCAGGGCTTGGTTTTGGACTACGTTAATCAACCTCATTTGTTGATCAGTTGCTGTGGGAAACAATATGGAATGCTCCTCAACTCTATTATGCGACCTAATTGTAATTAACATAAAATATAATAAGAAATACTCACAATTATAAATTTGTTTTAAAAAACTAACAATTTTTGGCGTATTTATGAAGGTTTTAAAATGGCTAGTGGCGAAGCGGGACTAAAATGCTCCGTATATTGCACGACGTCATAAGAAAGTAATAATTAAATAGATCTCCGCGCGCGTGCTGCACCACACGCTCGCCGGAGGTTCCCCAAATGTCCGCTAGGAAACAGAACCTGGAACTGAATGTAGTCAAATGCATGTCAAGCAATTTAATATATTCTAATAATTTGCCTGAGGCATGAGCCTACACCTAATAATGATAATGTATAATATAAAAATTTATACATATTATAACATGCATTGTCAACAAATAATACCTTACTTATCTGCAAATTTGTTTATTCAACATTGTACTTTGTTTGATCCATGGGTTGATTACCGACTCTAAACCGGGGAACCTTCTTTATCGACTCTGGTTTCCATGGTAACCAAGACCTGGGCCCACTGCCTTTGCTAGGAATTGTCTCAGAACCAATGAAGTAAAACACGAATATTCATACCCTCATAAAACCAAGTAAATAACATTTTTCAACGGATTTGTTTTGGGAATCGTATTTTTTTATTAACTACATTATGAATATATTAAAAGTAAATTTGAGGAGTGTTCCCTATTCTAGGCCGTATTCCATGGCTGGCAGGACTTAGCTCTTGTAGGTTCAATTTTGGCTCCCCAAGAAACTCCAGCCACTCTCTGTAGTAGTCTAATTCTGCCTTTTTCTGCTGTTGCCTCAAAATGATGTTTCCCAGTCATTTTGGAGTCAAGAATAGACCAGTTTCAGAATTAACTGCGCATGAGCGCTCCGTTGCTATGCATTATGGGAGAAAGAGAATTTACATGCTAAATATCATATGCTTGGGATTGTGGTGGACTGCACTGACTGTGTTGGAAAGGCAATACTCCACACACCCAAGCATAATGGAATTTATTTAGTGTGTAAATACTATTTCTCCCGTAGGGCTAATGCTTTGCGCGCGCGATATATAGAGGGTGCTGGTGATTTTGAAAATCGTCTATTATATCATCTTGTTCAATTTTCTGTCTGTTCATTGTGATATTAAAACTGTAAATTGTGTGGCTCATTTGAAGTAGGTGCGAAGAGTTTTTTCTGGCATTGGCTTTGAAACTGTGCACTGTGAGCCAACCATTGGCAATTAGAACACAGTTCATTTTTAGCTCCATGTTGGCTGGGCATTTGCCTGTAAAGAGAAGGACAAAGTCCAGCATAAACTTTCTCTTTTAAGCCCCTGATCTGATACGTTTCAGTAGACAAATGAGCCCATTTATTATTTTTGAAGGTGGTTGGCACTGTAATGGTACCTTGGGCCACGCCGGCTCTTGTTTTGTGTGTTCTGCTGTGTGCGCCTTTATGGATGACAGTGATTTGCTTGTTGTTGATGAAATCGTGGAGCCATTTAATGATGTTATTAGGGACCCCCCCCCCCCCCCATAGGCAATCATCTGTTTCATGGCGAATTGTCTGTCTGTGGAGTCAAATACTCCTGAAAGGTCAATTGTCTGCCACGGTGCTATCACCTTTGCTGAACTTATTTTTTTTACAGTTTGCGCCTGCTTGATCTGGTTCAATGATGTTATTTGCTTTCCAGGAAGTTTTCAAGGTGCAGATTGACCATTTTTTCTGCTGTCTTGGCAAAGACACTAGTAAGGGCGATTGGTCAATAACTGGCAGGGTCAGTCGGATCCTTTTCTGGTTTTAGGAAAGGGGTGATCGGTGATCTAGGCATTTTTCTAGCCTGTTGGCTGGTCCAGGAGCTGTTGATGAGGCCCAGAAGAATCTTGGGTAGACAATAGACATCTGGCATTCCGGTACAGAGTTTTCTATGATGCCATCTTGTTTTGGAAATATGTGTAGGCCTAACTATAGAACACGCTCTTGGTTTTCATACATTTTCTATACTTTTTATTACAGCTGTAGGCCTAACAAATCTAACTGATAATTTAGATTCTCCAAAAAATTTCCAATTAAATAATTTAAATTTGGTCGTCTGGGAACATTTTGGGATAAGGGAATATTGGGCCTATTACTCCTTCAGATAAGTGCACTATTATAGTGTAGTTCCTGGCCATAAGACCCGTATGACCCTCAATGACTACGTTTATCAGGCGGGCTGGGCTCGGACTACTCGGTACGAGCTCGTTCGGTGCGAGCTTATTTTGCTTGATAAACGCTCTGCTGATGCGCACCCGTCTCGGCTCGCAACACAAACCGAGCCAGCTCGGTTGATACGATCTGAAATTTGACTGCTAAACCCAATCGAGCTCAAATATGCAAACTCGCGGCCATTTTCTTTGTAATCGTCCAATCACAGCCACTGCTTCCAACAACAACAGCAATAACTGTCACAAACAGCTGTGCATTGATACATTTAGCAAGCGGTGACATTTCTAAACCTTTTAGCTCGGACTGAGCTAGTCCGGTCTGAAAGCTCTTGATAAACATTAGCGAACTGAGATTGGAAATCCAGCACGCACCGAGTAGTCCGAGCCCAGCTCGCCTGATAAACGTAGTCATTGTCTCTCAGTCTTAACTTGTGCATTGCCTAATGCTTTGCACCTGTCTTCTTGTCGAAGGGGACGGTTTAGATTTGGCACAACTTACCCTTAAATAAATAAATAAATAAATTTTATTTAGAGTCTACCCACTCAGTTATATAACTGATTTTCAGTGGGGGACTTTAAATCAAAGCGACCAAGCCAACCCTGCAGGCCCCGACGCAATCGACGAGTGAGCGATAACCAACCAAAGATCGATATTTTTAATAGGAAATATAGCAATCAGTGGTATGGACAGTGCGAACACACCCGCGAATCAACGCCAGAATCAACAAGGCCTTAACATAAGGGTATTAAATTAAGATTGGAATTCCATTGCAATTTGAATATTTACAAAAATTAAATGAGTTCTAGTATCCCATTGTTGTAGGCCTACCATTTAATTTATTTAAGAAATTCAGCTTTGTAAAGTAGGCCTCCTCCTACAATTTGAAATTGTAATTTTTTCTGATAATTTTGATACCTTTTTTTGACAATATTTTGAAAATTTTCGCAAATTTTGGATTTGATGTAGATGTAGCCATTAATTTTAAATGTAATACCTTGTCCACACTTACGTTCACTTTAAGTCTGTCCCACTGAAAATGAGTCATTTTAAGGGTAATAGTGCAGTATAGCGGACGTGGGTATTATAGCGGCTACTACTCCACCTACAAAACCTTAAGCGTCGCTGTTTTAAATCTAAAGTACCTTCTAAACCTTAATCGTCGCTATTTTAAGCGACAGTACTTTTCCGTTGAAAGTCCTTTATATTTAAAATAGCGACGTTAAAGGTTTTGTAGGTGGAGTATTAGCCATACCCACGTCCGCTATACTGCACTATTACCATTTTAAGTTACCGTGCGTCTACACTGGAACAATAATCACCGCCCGTGATTTAACGTCATTTATGAGTTTAGATGGCAATGACCAATCAGCTGTCTTTGTTATTATTTTTAAGCTGTTTTTCAATGTCAATTAAACAATGAATTTCGTCACTAGAGAAATTTCGTCTTTTCTTCTTATCTTCTTTAGAATTTTGAGACGTGATTAAAGTTACAGAGTGGGCTATGTCGGGCTAAAGTAATGTCACAAACTCTGAACATAACCTTAAAATACTAGTCGTCCCGCCATTTCAGAATCAAGATGCAGTAAATCGATTGTTATAAGTAGCTCCTCACTTTAAATGGGGTCCTGGGATGATTTAAAATGAGGGGGACTTCAAGTTGCTTTTCGAGCGTCTACACCTAGACTTAAAGTGCCGCTCACTTTAAAGTGCTAGTGTGGACAAGGCATAAGTTATTTTCTTGTGATGGAAAGATG
>JAMZAV010007646.1:0-5000 GCA_024449915.1 Sweltsa coloradensis
CGATCGGTCCGCCGGTTGTGCCCTTTTCGGACGGCACGGCCCGCGCGACGCCGGTCGCGCGCGCCGACGCAACGCGCGCACACCCCGGAGGCTGCGACGCGAGAGCGCCGGCGGGCCGGCGGCACGCCACGCGACTACCGCGCCGCCCTTTGCGGCCCCCCATTCACGTTTGGTGCGAGAAATGCCGTGACACCGCACGCGCCATCGCTGGCGCCGCGGGCACGCGTTCCGCTCAACCGAGTAAGTAAAGAAACGATGAAAGTAGTGGTATTTCACCGTCGACAAGGGGGCGGCGCGGCTATTAACGCGCGACCGCCTGATCCCGAGTCTCCCACTTATGCTACACCTCTCATGTCTCCTTACAATGCCAGACTAGAGTCAAGCTCAACAGGGTCTTCTTTCCCCGCTAATTCATCCAAGCCCGTTCCCTTGGCAGTGGTTTCGCTAGATAGTAGATAGGGACAGTGGGAATCTCGTTAATCCATTCATGCGCGTCACTAATTAGATGACGAGGCATTTGGCTATTGCCTGATAACCAAGGAAGAAAATCGGTTACCTCTTCAGGTTTAGGCTCCCCTAGAGCAAACATAACAAAACTTGATAAAGAACAACAACTTCCAGCGCAAAGGCCGTGGTGAATGAGTTAGGGTAAACACCCTAATACAACAAGACTTCCAGAAAACTGTGCTGACAACGATTAAAGGAACAGACTTCCAGGCCTACCTGTCTCAGGAAAGGATAAAAGAGCGAAGCTGGGCAGGACTCTATCTGAAACCACTACCCCTGAGAGTCCAACCCAAACTGAGTGGCATCGATGAAGGTCGATGGGCTCTACCACTCACCCTCAGTACTCGTGTTGACAGGGCTACCCCTGTCGCGGAGACGAGTCACCGCTCGATCTATCTTTCGATAAGATCTACTACAAAGGATCATGCAGGTTCCCGGACACACTACACCCCCAAAGGGTTCATGCAACCTAGACGGAACCGCTTTTTAAGGGTGCGCACTGTGTAGTCGCAGCACTCACCCATAGGGATAAAATGACACCTGTGCTGGACTAGAACCGGCTGTAAAGAGGCACGGATTGGGATAAAAAACACAGGTGCCAGGTTAGGTACGAGGTGACTGAATCAGCCGTTGTCCATGAAAGTGTTAGCCATAATAATGGAGGCTCTAAGAGCCGTGAGCGAAAGGTTGATGGCCACGTAGTCGGAAGAAATTCCCAACTTTTTCAACCTATCTAAAGTGCGAGGAGGGATGCTACCCCGGTTACCAAACACCAAGGGTACTACCTCATAAGAGGGTTTACCCCAGGTGGACTTGAACAAGTCCCCCAAACCCTAATACGACTCCCTCTTTTGCTCGTCTGCTCTATTGAGCCACTCCCCTTCCTCGAACCGACAGGTGACATCAATACACGAGACTGTTTGGTTTTTCACAATAACCAAGTCCGGTTTGACCAACCCTGCCGGTCCGAGGAACTCCTGCTCCCGAACCACCACCTCCGGCCTGACTCTCTCCTCGAGTTCCGCTTGCACAATATCTAAACAAAGATTGTGCCTCACTATCCTCGCGTCTTTAGTCACGCTACACTGACCCAGAATGTGAGCCAAAGACTCAACATCCGCCGTGCAATAGCGACAAATAGGAGAATGGACCGATTTACAAAAAGCCAATACTTGGCGAGTGCCAAAAGTATTAGACCTCAACTTAAGAGCGTCGATGAACTGTGACTCTGAAAGCTTGGTGTGATCATACAGCCATTTGTTGCTGAGAGGAGCCTTAAGGAAGTACTCCACTCCCAAACCATGTAATTTGAATTTAGACCACTTAGAGACTTCGAGGTCTTTCAGCTTCTCCTTTACATTCCGCACCGCTCTGATGTCAGTGGGCCACCTCAATTTGAGGGATTCGGCGATAGTCAGGCATTTAACGTGGACTCGCTGTGAAGCGAGAGCTGCTACAAGCACTTCATCCTCGACATCATCAGCTTTAATTGCTGCGCTCAACTGGGCGCATTTAATGACATTTTCCAGCCGTGGGACACCAAGTCCTCCATCGCGCTTCCTGGCATAAATTAGGCCATCAGGCGTCTGCACCGGAAGGTGAAGAATTTCCTTCACGGTGCGCCTTATTAGTGTATCAATATGCTGCAACATGATACCCGTAGGAGAAGAATAGGTAAGTACATGGGTGAAATGCGGAAGATAAAAAGTTGTCAAAAGCGACAACTTCTGGGTGGGCTTTAGCTTTAGATTTTTAAACCGGCCTATGGACTGAGCAATTGCTTCCAGACCACGGCGGCACTTCATCCCATTGAACGAGGATATACCTGCACCCAAGTAATCCAACGATGCAGATGGCGCAATCGCCGGGACTGTCTCATTGCACAAGACCAACATAGGATCTATGTGAGCCCAAGACTTCCCCAAGGGTTGAATTTGAAAAGTGAAACACTTTCGGACAGACAACGACATGTTAAGCTCAGTGAGGAAAGCATCAGCTAAAGAAAGAGTGTGCTGTGCCCCTTCCACCGTAGCTGAGACAGCTACAAGGTCATCAGCAAACCCAAGAACACTAACGTCCGCTGCATCCCCCAGGCGGTAAGGCGCCATCGCCGAAGATTCGATGCTCACCAATAGAGGATCCAAGACAATATTAAAAAGTAAAGGCGAAATGGGATCACCCTGTTTCACCCCCCTAAGGATAGGAACCTCAATGAAACCCTCCACCCCTTTAATAGAAGTGGAGGCGCCGTTGTAGGCCTCCGTGATAATATCAATAATGCTTGGAGGAGCTCCAACCTCTCGCAATCTTTGAAATATCACCCCATGCGGGACGGTATCGAACGCCTTTTTTACGTCCAATTGGGCTACTACAATGCCCTTACCCCTCTTAGCTTCAGCAATAGCTGCATCAAGAATTGTCAGATTCGAATAGCACCCGTTTTCATTAATGAATCCCTTCTGGGCGGGGGGACAGGTTAAACTATTCCACGCAACCTCTGATCAATAACTGCAAAGAATATTCTCGACAAGATTGACGAGAGTGTGATAGGGCGCCAGTTAGACGCATCGTCAAGTCCCTCAGATCCTTTAGGTATTAGAGTAGTGCGGTTGCGTTTCCACGACACGGGCACCCAACGCGGTAGCCCAAACGATGTTAAACAGCACTGTCAACAGGTGAGGAGTGCCTTTTGCCAATAAATGGCTCTTCCTTAAGCCATCCAGGCCGGGGCACTGGATGCTTTGACTCTATCTTTAATTCTAAAAGCCAGTTCCCTAGTTTGGAATGGAGCAGGTGTTGTTGTTGCCAGACTCATCGGGTGCGGTAGTGTCATCGTATCCCACTCCTACTAAGGCATTGACGCCTCCTATTGAGGCGCTGGGCACTAGCCCTGGGGTATCGGCGACTCTTTCCCACTCTGGGCTTAGTGAGTTCAATAAACTCTATCCAGGGAGAGGAGCCGGACCAGTCATTTGACCACCGTCAGTGGTTGTCTTTTCGTTTCGGCTACCATGGGGGGTGTTCCCTCAGTGGGGGATCTATGCCAATCTCATTTCTAAGGGTCGTTCCATCTTTGCTGATTGGTATAACCAGAGTGGTGAGGTCCCAACACCAAGGTTAGAAGAGTATTATGCTGAAGTAGTGGGCGCCTCTCGAATGTGTGTTTAAGTAATTCCTAGGCGGACCGAAAGGACCACAAAGAGGGGTGCAGCGGGCCCTGCTCCAACTGGAGGGGGCCGTGGTAGGGGCACCTCTAAGAGGAGGACCTTGTATGCAAGGACCCAAGATCTCTTTCATAATGCTCCTAATAAGCTTGCAGAGCATTTAATTAATGACACTTTAGATACCTTGGATGAATCTTCTATCAGGCCTTCAGATGCTGATGTTAAGGCGTTGTATGGCAAGCTTTGGGGTGTTCCTGGGCCGGCACGGTCGGCGAATACTTTGCCCATTATTGATATAGGTCATCAAGTACCTAGTCCATTCCAAACTAGGGAACTGGCTTTGAGAATTAAAGATAGAGTCAAAGCATCCAGTGCCCCGGGCCTGGATGGCTTAAGGAAGAGCCATTTATTGGCAAAAGGCACTCCTCACCTGTTGACAGTGCTGTTTAACATCGTTTGGGCTACCGCGTGGGTGCCCGTGTCGTGGAAACGCAACCGCACTACTCTAATACCTAAAGGATCTGAGGGACTTGACGATGCGTCTAACTGGCGCCCTATCACACTCTCGTCAATCTTGTCGAGAATATTCTTTGCAGTTATTGATCAGAGGTTGCGTGGAATAGTTAACCTGTCCCCCCGCCAGAAGGGATTCATTAATGAAAACGGGTGCTATTCGAATCTGACAATTCTTGATGCAGCTATTGCTGAAGCTAAGAGGGGTAAGGGCATTGTAGTAGCCCAATTGGGACGTAAAAAAGGCGTTCGATACCGTCCCGCATGGGGTGATATTTCAAAGATTGCGAGAGGTTGGAGCTCTCCAAGCATTATTGATATTATCACGGAGGCCTACAACGGCGCCTCCACTTCTATTAAAGGGGTGGAGGGTTTCATTGAGGTTCCTATCCTTAGGGGGGTGAAACAGGGTGATCCCATTTCGCCTTTACTTTTTAATATTGTCTTGGATCCTCTATTGGTGAGCATCGAATCTTCGGCGATGGCGCCTTACCGCCTGGGGGATGCAGCGGACGTTAGTGTTCTTGGGTTTGCTGATGACCTTGTAGCTGTCTCAGCTACGGTGGAAGGGGCACAGCACACTCTTTCTTTAGCTGATGCTTTCCTCACTGAGCTTAACATGTCGTTGTCTGTCCGAAAGTGTTTCACTTTTCAAATTCAACCCTTGGGGAAGTCTTGGGCTCACATAGATCCTATGTTGGTCTTGTGCAATGAGACAGTCCCGGCGATTGCGCCATCTGCATCGTTGGATTACTTGGGTGCAGGTATATCCTCGTTCAATGGGATGAAGTGCCGCCGTGGTCTGGAAGCAATTGC
>JAMZAV010007646.1:10000-28976 GCA_024449915.1 Sweltsa coloradensis
CCCGGGGAAAGGCCCCCCTTTTAAAAGGGGGGGCCCCCCCCCCGGGGGTTTCTTCAAAGGGGGGGGGGGGGACGAAGGGGGGGGGGGGTTTTTTTTTTCCCCCTTTTTTTGGGGGGCCCCCCGGGGGGTTTGGGGGCCCCCAAGGGGGCCCCCTTTTTTTTGGGGGCCCCAATTGGGGTTTTTTTAAGGGAGGGGTTTTGGGGGGGGGGGCCGGGGGGGGAAAAAATTTTGGGGGGGGCCCCCTTCCCGGGGGGCCAAAAAAAACCCCCTTAAAAACCCCCCCGGGGGGGGGTTTAAAAAAAACCCCCTTCAAAGGCTGGATTTTTGGGGGTTGAAAAAAAGGGGGGCCCCCAAAAAAAAAAGGGGAAGGGGTTCCCCCCCGGGGGGGAAAAGGGGGAAAGGGGGGTTGGGGTTTTTTTGGGGGTTTGGGGGTTTTTTTTTGGGGGGGGGGGCCCCGGGGGGGGGTTTTGGGGGGGGTTTTTTTTAAAAATTTTTAAAAATTGTTTGGGGGGGCCCCCCCCTTTTTTCCCCCTTTTTAAAACCTGGCCCCCGGGGGGGGGGTTTGGGAACCGGGGGGGAAAAAAAAACCCCCCCCCTTTTCCCAAAAGTTTTGGGGGGGAAAAATTTGGGGGGGGGGTTTTGGGAAAAATTTCGGGGGGGCCAAGGGGGGGTTTTTGGGGCCCCCTTTTTTTTGGGGGGAAAAAAATTCCCCCCGGGGGGGGGGTTTGGGGGGGCCCCTTTTTTTTTAAAAAAGGGAACCCTTTTTTTCCCCCTTTTTAAAAGGGGGTTGGGGGGGAAAAAAAAACCCCCCCTTTTTAAATTTTTTTTGGGGGGGGGCCCCGGGGGGTTTTTCCCCATTTTTTTTGGGGGGGAAGGCCCTTCGGGTTGGGGGAAACCAAAAAGGGAACCCCCCCCGGGGGAAAGGGGTTTTCCCCCCGGGGGGGGCCCCCAAAGGGGCGGAATTTTTCCCGGGGGAAACCCCCCCCAGGCCCCCCGGGGGGGGGCCCCCGGGTCTTTTTGGGGGGGTTTCCCTTTTGGGGGGAAAGGTTGGTTGGGGAAAAAAAATTTTTTTGGGTTTTGGGGGGGGTTTTTTTTTTGGGGGGTTGGGGGGGGCCTTTCGGGGGGGAAACCTTGGGGGGGTTTTTTTAAAAAATTTTTGGGGGGGGCCCCGGGGGGGGGGAAAAGGGGCTTTTTTGGGGGGGCCCCCTTTTTTTAAAAAAAATTTTTTTTTGGGCCAAGGGTTGGGGGGAAAACCCGGGGGTTTTTTTGGGGGGGAAAAAAAAAGGGGGGTTTTGGGGGGGGGGGGGGGAAAAACCCCCGGGGGGGTTTTTTTTGGGGGCGATTTAAAAAAATTTGGGGGAAAAAACCGGGGTTTGGGGGGGGGGGTTTTTCCCCCCGGGGCCCAAAAAACCTTTTTCCCCCCAAAAAAAAAATTTTTTTCCCGGGGGGTTCGGGGGGGGTTTTTTTTTCCCCCCCTTTTAAATTTAAAAAAAAAGGGGGGGCCGATTCGGGGGGGTTTGGTTTCCCCCCCCGGGGGGGCCCCCCAAGGGGGTTTTTTTTTCCCCCCCCCGGGGGGGGGGGGTTTTTTGGGGGGGGGGAAAGGGCCCCAAAAACCGTTTCCGGGGGGCCCCCCCCCTTTTTAACCCCCGGGGGGGTTTTTGGGGGGGAAAAAAACGCCGGGGGGGGAAAAAATTAGGGGGGGGGCCCCCCCCCCCCAAAAAAGGGGGAAAAACCCAAAAAAAAAAAGGGGGAAAAAAATTCAAAGGGGTTTTTTTTTTAAAAAAAAGGGGGGGCCCCGGCCTTTTAAATTCCCCCAAAAAAAACCCCCCGGGGGAAATCCCCAAGGAAAAAAGGGGGGGTTTTTAAAAGGGAAAAAATTTCCCGTTGGGGGCCCGGGGGGGGGCGGGCCCCCCCCAAAAAATTTTTTTCCCCCCCCCGGGGGGGGGTTTTTTTTTCCCCCGGGCCCCCCGGGGGGGGGCCGGGGGGGGGGGGGGCCCCCCCCCCCCCAAAAAAGGGGGGCCTTTTGGGGGGGGGGGCCCCCCGGGGGCCCCCCCGGGGGGCCCCCCCGCCCCCTTCCCCCCCCCGGGGGGGAAAAAAAAAAAAAAACCCCCCCCAAAACCCCCCGGGGGGGGGGGTTTTTTTTTAAAAAAAAAACACCCGGGGGCCCCAAAAAAATTTTTTGGGGGAAAAAAAACCCCCTTTTTTTTTAAAAAAAAATTAAAACCCCCGGGCCCGGGGGGGGGGAAAAATTAAAAAAAAAAAAAAAGGGGGGGGGGGGGGCCCTTTAAAAAAACCCCTTTTTCCCCAATTTGGGCTTTGGGGGTTTTTTCCCCCCCCATGGAAGGGGGGGGGGGGGGGGGGTTTTTTTGGGGTTCCCCCTTTTTTGGGGGGGGGCCCCCCCCCGGGGTTTTCCCAAGGGGGGGGGCCCCCCCTTTTTTCCCCCGGGCCCCTTGGAAGGGGGGGGGGCCCGAAAAACCCCCCCCCGGGGGGGGTTCCCGGGGCCCCGGGGGGGGCCCCCCAAAAAGGGGAATTTAAAAAAAAAAAGGGGGGGGGGGGGGGGCCCCCCCCCAAAAATTTTTTTTTTTTAAAAAAAAAAAAAGGGGGGGCCCGGGCGGGGGTTTTTAAAAAAAAAAAATTTTTTTTTAAAAAATTCAAAAAAAATTTTGGGGTTTGGGGGGGAAAAAAAAAAAAGGGGAAAAAAGGGGGGGGGGGGCCCTTTTTAAAGGGGGGCCCCCCCAAATTTTAAAAAGGGATTTTTTTGGGGGGGGGGGTTTTTAAAAAAATTTTCCCCCCCAAAGGGGAATTTTCCCCGGGGGGTTTTCCCCCCGGGGGGGTTTTTCGGGGGGGGGGGCCCCCCCAAAAAGGGGGGGTTTTCCCCGGGGCCCGGCCCCCGGGGGGTTCCCTTCCCCCCCCGGGGGTTTTCCCGGGAATTTTTGGCCCGGGGCCCCAACCCCAATTTTTTTGGGGGGAAAACCCCCGGGGGGGGGGTTTTGGGGGAAAAACCCCCCCCCCCCCTTTTTTTTTTTGGGGGGGGGGGGGTTTTTTTTTTTCCAAAAGGGGGGGCCCCCCCCCTTTTTTGGGCCCCGGGGGGGGTTTTTTTGGGGGGGGGGGGTTTTTTCCTTGAAAAAGGAAAAGGGTTTGGAAAACCCCCTTTTAAAAAAAGGGGGGGGGCCCCCCCCCTTTCCCCGGGGGGGTTTTTTTTGGGCCTTTTTTTTTTTTTTTTGGGGGAAAGGGGTTTTTTAAAAAAGGGGGCCCGGGGGGTTTTGGGGAAAACCCCGGGGGGAAAAAACCCCCCAAAATTTTTTTTTTTGGGGGGTTTGGTTTTTTTGGGGAAAAAGGGGCCCGGGGAAAAACCCCCGGGGGGGGTTTTGGGGAAAAAAAACCCCCCCCCCCAAAAATTTTTTTTTTTTTTTGGGGCCATGGGGGGGGGGGAAAATTTAAAGGGGCCCCCAAAACCCCGGGGGGGGAAAAAAGGGGGGGCGGGGGGGGTTTTTTTTTTTTTTGGACTTTTTTAAAAGGGGGGGGGGGGGGGGGAAAAAAAACCCCTTTTTTTCCAAACCCCTTGGTTTTGGGGGGGGCCCGGTTTTGCCCCCTCCCCCCTTTTCCCTTTGGGTTTTTTTCCCCCCCTTTTTTTTTTGGGGGGGGTTTTTGGAATTTTTTAAAAAAAACCCGGGGGGGGAAAAAAAAAAGGGGGGAAAAAGGGGGGGCCCCCTTTTCCCCCAAATTTTCCCCTTTTGGGTTTTTTTTTAAAATTTTTTGGGGGGAGGGGGGGTTAAAAAAAGGGTTTTTGGGGAAAAAACCCGGGGGGGGGGGGGGGGTTTTTTTTTTTTTTCCCCTTAAAAAAAAAAAAAAGGGGTTTAAAAAGGGTTTAAAAAAAAGGGCCCCTTTTTAAAAAAAAAAAGGGGGGGAAAAGGGGGAAACCCCTCCCCAAAAAAGGGGGGGGGGAATTTGGGAAAAGGGGGTTTTAAATTGGGGGGTTTTTCCCCCCAAAATTTAAGGAAATTTTTAAAAAAAAAAAAGGGGGGTTTTTTCCCCGGGGGGAAAAGGGGGGGGGCCCCAAAATTTGCTTTTAAAAAAAGGGGGGGGGGGGGGGGGGTTTTTTTTTTTTTTTCCCCCCGGGGGGGGGGGGGGTTTTTTGGTTCCAAACCCCCCTGGAAGGGGGGGGGGGAAAAGGGGGGCTTTCCCAAAAAAAAAAGGGGGGGGGGGGGGTTTTTTTCCCCCCCCCGGGGGTTTTTTTTTTAAAAAAAAAAATTTTTCCCGGGGGGCCCCCCCCCCCGGGGGGGGGGTTTTTTTAAAAAAAAAGGGTGGGCCCCGGGGGAAAAAAAAAAAAAGGGGGGCCCCCGGGGGGGGGTTTTAGGGGGGGGGGAAAAACCCAAAAGGGGGGGGTTGCCCCCCGGGGGGGGGGGGGGCCCCCCCCCCCTTTTAAAAATTTTTCAAAAAAAACCCCCGGGGGGGCCCCCCAAAAGGGGGGTTTTTTTTTTCCCCCTTTGGGGGGAAAAAAAAAACCCCCCCCCCGGGGGGGGAAACCCCCTTTTTTTTTTAAAAGGCCCCAAAAAGGGGGCTTTTCCCCCCGGAAAGGGGGGACCCCCCGGGGAGGGGGCCCCCAAAAAAAAACCCAAAAAAAAAATTTCCCCCAAAAGGGAAAGGGGGCCCGGGGGGGGTTTTTTTTTTAAAGGGGGGGGGGGGGGGGCCCCCCCCCCCCCTTTTTTTCCCTTTCCCCCCAAAGTTTGGGGGGCCCCCCCCTTTTTTCCCCTTTTTTTTCCCCCCCCCCAAAACCCCCCCCCCCCTTTTTTTTTTCCCCCCGGGCGGGGGGGTTTTTCCCAAACTTTTAAAATTTTTTCCCCCCAAAAAAAAACCCCAAAAAGGAAAAAAGGGGGGGGGGGCCCCTTTGGGGAAAAATTTTTTTTTTTTGGGGAAGGGGGAAAAAAAGGGGTTAAAAAAAGGGGGGGTTTTTTAATTTTTAAAAACCCCCGGGTTCGAAGTTTTCTTCCCCAAAATTTTTTCCCCCCGGGGAAAAGTTTTTTTGTCCCGGGGAACCCCCGGGGAAAAAAAACAAAAAAAAAAATTTTTTAAAACCCGTAAGACGTAAAGTAAAATTTAAGACGGAAAAAAAAAGGGGAAAAAAAAAAAAAAGGAAAAAAAAAAAAAAAAATTAAAAAAAAAAAAAAAAAAAAAAAAAAAAAAAAAAAAAAAAAAAAAAACCAAAAAAAAAAAATTTTTTTTAAAAATTTAATGAAAATTTTTTAAAAAAAAAATTTTTTTTGGGGGGCCCCCGGGGGGTTTTAAAACCCCCCCAAAAAAAAAAAGGGGCCCCCCCCAAAAAAGGCCCAAAAAAAACCCCCCCCCTTTTTGGGAAGGCCCCAAAGGGGGGGTTGGTTTGGGGGAAAAAAAAAAAAAAAAAAAAAACCCGGGCCCCCAGAAAAAAGGGGGGGTTTTTAAAAAACCGGGGGGGGGAAAAAAAATTTTGGGAAATTTAAAAAAAAAAAAAACCCCCGGGGTCGTGCATTTTCCCCTTTTAAAAAAAAAAAATTTTTCACCCAAAAAAAACCCAAAAAAAACCAAAAAAAAAAAAAAAACCCGGGAAATTTTTTTTAAAAAAAAAAGGGGGGGCCCAAAGGGGAAGAAAAGGAAAAAAAAAAAAAAAAAAGGGGGAAACGTTTTTCCCCCCCCCAAAAAAAAGGGGGGGAAAAAATTAAAAAAAAAAAAAAAAAACCCGGGGGGGTTTTCCCGGGGAAAAAATTTTTTTTCCAAGGAAAAAAAAAAAAAACCCAAAAAAAAAAAAAAAAAGGGAAAAATTTTTTAAAAAAAAAAAAGGGGGTTTAAAAAAAGGGGAAAAAAAAAAAAAGGGGCCCCCCCAAAATTTGGGGGGGGGTTTTAAAAAAAAAAAAAACCCCCTTTTTTTTGGGGAAAAAAAAAAAAAAAAAACCCCCCCCCCCTTTTTTTAAAAATTTTTGAAGAAAAAAAATTTCCCCCTTTAAAAAAAAAAAAAAAAGGGTTTTTTTCCCCCGGGAAAAAGGGGGAAAAAAAAAAAATTTTTTAAAAAAAGGGGGGGCCCAAATTAAAAAAAAAAAGGGGGTTTTTTTCCGGGGGGGAAAAAACCCAAAAAAAAAAAAAACCCCCCAAAAAATTTTTTCCCCGTTTGGGTCCCCCCCCCGGGGGTTTTTTCCTTTTTTTAAAAAAGGGTTTTTAAAAAAAAAAATTTTCCTAGAACCCCCCTTCACCTTTAAAAAAAAAAAAAAAAGGGGGGGGAAACGGGCCGGTTTTTTTTTTGGGGGGGAAAAAAACCCCCAAAAATTTTTTGGGGCCCAAACCCCCCAAAATTCGCCCCTTTTTTTGGGGGCCCCGGGGCCCCCCCGGGGGTTCCCCCCCAAAAAATTTCCCCGGGGGGGCCCCCAAAAACCCCCCCAAACCCCCCCGGGGGAAAAAGGGGCCCCAAAACCCGGGGGCCCCCGGGGGAAAATTTTTTTCCCCCTTAAAAAAAAAAAAAGGGGGGGGGGGCCCCCGTAGGGCCCCGGGGCCCCCCCCCAAAAAAAAAGGAAAAAAATCCCCCCCCCCCCCCCCAAAAAAAATAAAAAAAACCCGGCCCCAAAACCCCGCCCGGGGGGGGGTTTTCCCCGGGGGAGGGGGGGCCCGGGAAAGGACCAAGGGGCCCCCCCCCCCCCAAAAAAAAAAAAAAAAAAAAAAAAACCCCGCCCAAAAATTGGAAAAATTTTTTTTCCCCCCTTGGGGGGGGGGGGGGGGCCCCCAAAAAACCCCCCAAGGCAAAATTTTTTAAAAAAAATTTTTTAAAAAAAATTTCCCCAAACCCCCCCGGGGGTTTTAAACGGGGGGGCCCCCCCCCAAAAAAAAAAGGGGGCCCCCCCCCAAAAAAACCCCCGGGGGCCCCCCGGCCCCGGGGAAAACCCCCCCCCGGGCCCCCGGGGGGGCCAGGGGGGGGGCCCCCCGGGGGGGGGGGGGAAACGGGGGGGGCCCCCCCCCCCCCGGGGGGCCCCCCCCCGGGGGGGGGCCCTTTTTTCCCCGGGTTTAAGGGCCCCCCCCGGGGTTTTTTAAAAAAACCCGGGGGAATTTGGGGGCCCCCCAAAATTGGGGGAAAAACCCCTTCCCGGAAAAAAACCCCCCCAAAACCCCCCTTTAAAAAAAAAAAAAAAAAATTTTTCCCCCCCTTTTTAAAACCCAAATTTGGGGGTTTTTAAACCCCCCCCCCGGGGGGGGTTTTAAAAAGGGAAAAATTTGGGTTCCCGGTTTTTTTAAAAAAAGGGGGTTTTTTAAAAAATCCCCCCTTTTTAAAAAACCCCCGGGCCCCAAAAAAAACCCACAAAAAATTCCAAAACCCCCCCCGGGGCCCGGGGGGGGGGGTTTTTTTCCCGGGGGGGGCCCCCCCCCGGAAAAGGGGGTTTTTTTTTTTTTAAAACCCCCCCCGGGGGTTTTGGGGGCCCCCAAAAAAAAAAAAACCGGGGGTGCCGCGTTTTGGCGTATTCCTAATGGAAACCCCCTCGGTTTAAAAACGTTAAAAATCGATTAAAAAAAAAAAAAAAAAAAAAAAAACCCCCCCTTAAATTTAATTTTTTTTAATTAAAGGGCGTTTTAAAATTTAAAAATAGTCGCCCTCCCCCCCCTGGCGGGAGATCGACTTCATACAGAATTTTTTCAAAAAAAATCGGGTTTTGAAAAAAAATCGGGGGGGTTTTTGTAAGTAGTCCGTACGGGCTGTGGGAGTTTTTCCGTTTCTTGGAAAAAAAAAAGGGTTTCCCAAAGTCGAATCTCCCGAACGGCTGGATTAAGGGCCTTTCCGGGTTTAAAAAACGGGAAAAAATAGGACAAAAGGAGTATTCTATCAAATTTTCAGGGCCCCCCCCCCTTTCCCCCGGAAAAGGGGACCAAAACCCCCCCCCGAAAAATACCCCCCAAATTGGGCCCCCGTATCGTCGACGGGGGTTTGAACCGTTTGATCCCAGAGAAAAGTTTATTTGAAAAAAAACTCGTAACGGTAACATCTAAAGGATGGTGTTTTTTTGCGGGCGGTGCACCTCCGTGCCCCCCCCCGGGGGGGGTACCGAACGGTTTTTTTTTTCCAAAACTCGAGAAATAACGTAGTTTAAAAGCGGTCGAAACGAAGCCCCCCCCCCGGAAGCGGCCCCAAAAGTTCCCCCTTCAGAAAAGTATTTCACACCCCCCACGCGAAATGCCGCCCCCGGGGGGGGACGAGAGATAGTTTTCGGAAAAAAAAATCTCCCGGGACCCCGTGTTTCCGGGGTTGCATTTTGGGTTTGGGCGGGCGTTGGCACACCGGAAAGTGTTTCCGGGGACGCCACCGCCGCCGGGCGCAAAGCAAACAGATTTTTACGCGGAACGAAAATTTGGGGGAGCGTAGCGGGGGGATTTCCCCCCTTTCGCTAATTTGGAACGCGTACGGGGCTCATCTTCTCGGCCCCGATTTCGGAAAACCCTCCCCTGTTAATTCACGGGAAACGGGGGCCCGCCTATCTTGTAGAAATACTTTCCCCTCGAACACCGTCATATAGGAAAACGGGGTTTGTATCCCGACGGCTAGTATTTTTTTTAAAAAAGCTTTTTTTGTCGGAAAAGGGTAAGTAAAAACCCACACTCCGACACTTTCCGCACCGTTTCGGTCCGTTTCCGAAAGTGGGACCGTGAATGTTTGGAAAAATGTATCCTAGTGGAAATTTCCCCCCGCTTCCGAAGAGCAAAGGTCCCCGGGGGTTTGTATCTCATCGGGGAAAACGCCCAAAAAACGTCCGCAAACTTCGGGCCCGGTGCGAGATTCGGCGTTTTTTCCTTCGGTCCCCCGCTCCCAACCCCCCTCCCCTCCGCGGAGTGTCCCCCGGGGGGTGCGTCCCCCGGGGGACCCAACCCGAAAAGGCGTCCCTTTGCCCGCCAAGCCGTAGAAAGCCACCGCGCGAAAATACTTGGGCGTAGACGAGGTGCACGGTCACGACGTACCCACGCCTGGGGATCGAACCGAGTCACCGGGGAGAAAAATGCCTCGTGAGAAAAGTGCCTAGAAAATGCCCCCCCCCGGAGGGGGGGAACCCAAACGAGGGCCCGGGCGGCCCCCAAAAGTGCCCCCCCCGGGGGGTAAAGTGCCGGAATTCCCCCCATATCTCGAGAAACCTTAGGGTACGAACCGGGGCCGGGCCCGGGCGATTCCCAAGGGGCCGCCAGACGCTTCGGAATCCCCCCCTCGAACGGAAGCCCCACCCCCCGAAAGGGGGGCCCCGGGCCCCGGGAAAAGGCGTATTACACGCCACCTTTTGCGGGCCCGGGCACGGGTGAAATTTCCCCTTTTCCCCGCGGTCGGCACCGACGTGCACGCGTTCGGAAAATGCCCGACCCCTCGCGACGCAAAAATACCGCCCCCCCTAAAGGAAAAGGGGCGTCATTTGGCGTACCCCGCGGGGAGGGGGGCCCCCTCCGTACTCCCTGTGCGACGCACGGGCCCCCTCTCCCCCGCGTCCGCCGTGGGGCCAAATTTTGGGGGACCGCCGAAACCCCGACTCCGTCGCGGGGCCCCCACTGACCTGGCCGCGAGAGGAATCGGGTTTCGGGTCCTAGGTGCAAATGGGGGGGTTTGCGACGACCCGTCTTCGAGCGCGCGCACCTACCCGGGGAAAACGTTTGCTCCCCATTCCGGGGGCATTAGGGCGAGCAAGGAGTGCCGTCGCGCGGAACACCCCGGGCGCGATCGATAGTCCGGGGCTTTTTCCGGGGGGGGTCGTTTTAGCCGCTCGGGCCCACCCCCCAAACCCCTTTTTTTGGTTCGACCCCAAAAAGTCGTTTTTAAAACCGAACGAGAACCCCTCTGCTCGGTCCCAACCCCCCGGGTGTTTTCTACGCGGGCCGCGATCGGGTCACCCTAGCCGGCCGTCGCCGAGGCCCCGGCAGATTCTCGATCTACCCCCGACCATGGGGAGAGTCCCCAAGCGCTACCCGAGCCCCCCACCCCCGGGCCGGGGGCCCCCCCTCCTTTGGCGAAGAAGGCCAAGGCTGCCCCCCTCGAAGAAGCCCCGCGGAAAGCCCGCCCCATCCCGCACCTCCGAGATGGGCCTGCAGCCCCCAAACAAGAGCCTGAAAGGGCGCGGCGGGTCCTCCCTGCAGGGGATCAAGAAATACATCTCGGCCCAAAAAAAAAAAGGGGGCGCCGAGGGAAACTCGCCCCCCCTTTATCAAGAAGTCCCCCCAAAGTCGGCGGTCCAAACCCCGGGGGCCGTTTCCCGACCAAGGGGAAGGGTTTCCTCCCGGGTCGTTCAAGCTGTCTTGGGCTCCGCCCAAACCCCCCAGGGCCCGGGGGCTCGGCCGCCCAAAGGCGCGCCGGAAGTTTCCCGGCCCTGAAAAGGCGACCAAGGCCAAGCCGGCCGCCGCCCAAAAAGGGGCCCCCGCCCGGGGTCGCCGCCTTCCCCCCCACCCCGGCCAAGAAGAAAAGGGCCCCCCAAAAAGGGAAATTTGCCGAAGAAGGCAAAGTCTCCCCAAGGGGGCCCCCCCCAAGGCGAAAAGGGGGCCCCCGCCCCCAAGGCCCAAAAGGTCTCCCAAAGGGGCCGAAACCCAAAAAGCCGAAGGCGCCCCAACCCAAAAAGGCCGCCCCCCAAGCCGAGGCGTCCCCCCAAAAAGGCGACGGCCAAACGCGCAAGAAGGACTGGCCGACCCACGACGGTGAAACCCGATCCCCAGGACAAAAACGGCCCCTTTTTTAAAGGGGCCCCCAACCTATAAGAGAGAGCAAAAATTTTTTTTCTAGTGTGAAACGCACGGAGGGGCGTTGAACGAGGCCGTTGCTGCGGGTGGGCCCAAAAATAAACAACGACAAAAACAAACGGACTATAAAATAGTCCGATTGTAAAAAATTAATTTAAAAAAAAATTTTAAAAAAATTTATTTCTACAAGTTTTGGCAGTCACCAAGCGGTTTTGGGGCCAAATCTTTTTTCAGCCCTCCCCCCTGGGAAAATCCAAAAACGAACGCGGGTTTCGGGAAAAAATAAAAAAGGAAAAAAACAACGACAATTAATACCAACAAATTTACAATAAACACCCAAATTAGCGACAATCAACATCAATTTACTGGGCAATTTAAAAATAAAAAAAAACAGCCGCAAACACAAGACTTGCCGACACGGACGCATTTTGTAGAAACTGCCCCGTTTGGGAACAGGGAAGGTAGGGGAAAAGAAGTCTCACTGCACGAGAATGCTCTAATGTGAATAGGGGTTGGGGGCCCCTGAAAAGGGCCGGGTTGTTGCCCTCGCAACGCCGACGTATCTAAGCACGCTCCCCGCGGATGCGACGTGCCAGTTGGATGTCCTTGGGCATGATGGTGACGCGCTTGGCGTGGATCGCGCACAGGTTGGTGTCCTCGAAGAGGCCGACCAGGTAGGCCTCGGACGCCTCCTGCAGTGCCATCACGGCGCTAGACTGGAAACGCAGGTCGGTCTTGAAGTCCTGGGCAATCTCCCTGACCAGACGCTGGAAGGGCAGCTTCCTGATGAGGAGCTCCGTGCTCTTCTGGTAGCGACGGATCTCACGAAGGGCGACGGTACCAGGGCGATACCTGTGGGGCTTCTTGACGCCCCCGGTGGCGGGCGCGCTCTTCCTCGCCGCCTTAGTTGCGAGCTGCTTTCGCGGAGCTTTTCCGCCGGTACTCTTCCTTGCCGTCTGCTTGGTACGAGCCATCTCGATGTGTTACGGTCGGTGTCCGGAACGGGAATGCGGAGAGGCCTTTTTTTTTCTTATCAAATCTTTTCTTATTCAGATCTCCCTAAACAGGATGGTGGTTGGGGGAAGGATGCTGAAAAGAGGATAGTTTAAGGACTTTGCCTTCTTCTATCTTTGTGTGGGGTTTTGAGCAGGGGTAGGCAAGGAAGTAAGCAGCTCAGGGTGATTTTAGTGTGTCGTTAACAAGTGTTAAAGGACGGGGGGCGTGAGGCGCGAGTGGGGCCCATCGGGGGAGGGGCAGATGGGGGTGCCTATGCCAACTGAGGGCGGGGGTCTGTTGACTTGACCTTGTTGATGGTTATGGGGGGATGCCGGAGGTGCCAGCCAAGCACAGCGAGGGGGGGCGCAAGTGCCACCAAGGAGCACGGGGGGGAGCTCGATCAGTGAGCGTTTTTATTGGGTGGGTTTTTTGTGTATGGGTTGGTTTTGATTCTAGATTTAATAAAATAATTAATTTTTATATATAAGTGGGGGGGGTTTAAAGCAAAAAGGCATGTGAGTCCCCTTTTGTTGGGGTTATATATTTTTTATTTTTAAAGGGGGGTGTATATATATTAATGAATTTACTGGGGGGAGTCGATATGGTTTGATTTGGGGGAGGAGGGGGGGGTAGTGAACCCTCTTCCGATTTTTTTTTAAGGGGGAGAAAATGATGCCCCCAATCAGAGCTATTATTGCTTTCTGTTGGAGTTGTCTGAGATGGAGACTTGGGGGATGTTATGTCTCTTGTGGGGTCGAAGTATGGATTTCAATTGGGGGGGGGGCTCATTTTGTTGATTATTGATGTTTAGGGGGCTGGATGTTGTGCTTGAGGGTCTTGTGGGGGGAAAACAAGAGTTGTATAACTCAGTGAATATATAGGGGTTAGTTTTGCTGTTGAGGGAGGGTTGAGGTCAATTAGTGGGTTTATGAGGGGTCTGTCATCCATAGTTTCTGCAGTATTTGTGGTTGAGTTTTGTGAAAAAAAAGGTTATTGGGGGACTGGGGAGAGTTTGTATACTATTTTTTCTGGAGATATATTGGGGGGTGGCCAGGCATTTACGGAAGATGCCTCTTTCAAAGGCCAGGAGCTTGTTGATTGATTTTGTGGGGGCATTTAAAAAAGAGGGGGTGTCCATACGTAAGGACAGGTCTTATTAGGGAGTGTAGAGCTGGAATAGTGATTTGAAAGTGCAATTTCTTGATAATTTGTTGAGGACACGGGCTCTGGTGGCGAGCTTTCCCTTTAGGGCGGTTTCAATGTGGGTTTTAAAAAAAGGGGTTTGGGGTCAAAGATTATTCCTAGATTTTGGGGCTTGAAGGGAGGGGGGACTTTTGTGTTTTTAAAAAGTTGAAGCGGATTTTTTGGAGGTATCGTTTTTGTGGGGGTTTTTTTTTGCATATCTTTATTTGGTTTTTTTGGGGGTTTGGGTGAACCCGTGGTTGCATATTTAAATATTTCCCAAAAGGTGATTTTTTGTTTTTTCAATGGAAAATTTTTTTTGCGGGTTCCCCCATGACCCAGAAAGACGGGTCGTGGGCGAATTGGCAGAGCCTGACTTGGGGAGGGGGGTATTTTGGGGTTTTTCGAAATTGGGGGGCGTCGTGATTATAGAGGTGTAAGTAGGGGGCTGCAGTACTGTTTTGGGGGGACTCCTGCTATGGGGGAAGGGGAGGGTAACTGTGTCATTTTTTAATTCTGTGTATTGGGTTGGGATATGAAGCTGGAGAACCAGCGAAAATAGGGGGGGGGGATTTTGTGGTGGGTGTGTAGCTTATATAGAGTCCATTATCCCCGAAGTGGAAGCCTTTTTTGAGTCCTTTTAAAATAAAAAGGGAGGGAACCCGTGGTTGTTTTTTTGGGTTTTGGGGGGCTGTGGTGACACGTAGGAGCGGTCTGTATTTGTTTTTGGGGCGGAACCCTTTTGGGGGTGTCAGGTATCAAGTTTTTTTCATTTGCGTGGGGGTGGAGTGGGGCTCTAATATTTTTCGAGGAGTTTCAGAGGGGGGGGGAGGCTGATTGGGCGGTAACTGGGGGGGGAATTTTTTGGGTTTCCCAGGTTTTTTGATCAAATGACAGGGTTGTTGAATTTTGGGGGGACTGTCCGAGTATAAGGGAAGCGTTATATAGGGTGCTTTTGGGTTCGATCATTTTGGGGGGGGACTTTTTTAATGTCCATAAGTGTTTCCGTCGGGGCCGGGGGAGGTATTGCTGGTAGAGTTGAGGGCTTTGTAGAAGTCTGGGGGGTGAGGGAAAGCTATGGGGGGTTTTTTTTGATCAGTTTCTCCAGTGATTTAGGGGTGAAGAGGGGTGATGTTTGGAATGTGGTTATTTTTTTTTATCATTTTTTTTTTTGTGAGAAAGGGGTTTTTTGGGGATTTTGATGTACTGAGGTGGGTTTTTTTTTTTAAAAATTTCAGCTATTTCGTTGTGTAGGTAGTTTTTATTGGTGTCGGGGTTAGGTAGGGGGAATTTTGGGTTGGGGTCTATGTCGGGGGATGAGTTCCAAATTTTGGGCTGGTTCTGAGCAGCGGTGGAGTTATTTGGGTTTGCGTTTTGAGGAGGAGGGTTTTTTTATGTTTTTATTTTCTGATTTTATTTTTTTTTTTTGAAATTTTTACATGTGGGATTAATAGTGGGGGTGGGAATTTGATCATTTTTTTGTCGGGTTTTTTTTTTGATTTAATGAATTTATGAGAGGGGGGGGAAAGTATTTTGGGTCTATATAGGGTCTTGGTGGGGATGGCTGTTTTTTGGCGGTTTGATGGCCGTTATAAGTTTGTTGTCATTTTGTCAAGGTCTTTGGGGATTTTTTGGGGGGGGGTGGGGGGGGAGAAGGGGGTTATTGTTTTTTTTGGTATAGGGGCCCTCTGCGTTTTTATATCATTTTATGGTTTTTTTGTATTTTGGGGTTTTTAATTTTTGTAGGGGGGGGGTTGGTTTTAAAATTATGGTGGGGGTCAGAGCCGTGTCTGGTCCTATTATAGGGGGGGTTATTTTGATATTTTGGGGGGTGGAAGGGAAATTTTTTTTGGTGTGGTGGGTATATTTTTTTCCGGTTATGGGGGGGCCGTGTTGGGGGTTGGGAAAGTGACGAAACTGTTTTGGGGTAATTTGGGGGGAATCAGTTATAAAATGTCCCTTCGATTTTTAATATTATTTCCCAAGTAGGGGGATGGGCGTTGAAGTCTCCTAAGCATGTAGGGGGACCTGGGGGGGAAAAGGGTTGAGGATGAGTGAAGGGGGCGTGTTGCTTAGGGGGGTTCTTGTGAGGGTTATGGGTGTATGTAAAAAGTTGGTGTGTAGAGGGCGGTTTTTTTGGGGTGGATAGTTTTTTATGGTGAGCGTTTGTATGATTTAGGGGTGAAAGGGGTGCGGGGGGTGGGGTGGGGGGCTATGGAGTAGAGTGGTTTTTTTTACCATTGTGATAAAGGCCACGGAGTCAGGGGGGGGGAGTCAAAAGCTGAGATGGTATAGTTTTTTCGGCCCGAAGGGGGGTGTGTTGGGGGGTTGGGTTTTTTGGATGCATAGACATCTGGGGGGTCGGGGAACTAAGTAGGTTGATAGTTCTTTTCGTTGGGGGGTTAAAGGGTTCTAAAGTTAAGGGGGAAAAATTTTTGTGATTTGACTTGGGTGATGGTGGGTTAGTGTGGGGGGGGGGTAGGGGGGGGGAAAGGGTTTTTGATGTGTGGGGGTTTCCTTTGTCAGAGTGATTGGAGTAGGGGAATCAGAGTCAGATCCAATTTATCTGGGTTGGGGGGGGGGGGGGGGGGGGGGATGGTTTGCATGATTTTGGTTGTGTTTGTGTGGGGCAAGGGGGGGGGGTATCGGAGCTTATTTTGAGTTTTTTTGGTCCTCTGAGGTTATAATTTAGTCTTGTGGTCTGGGGGGGTCTCTGGGGGGGGTGGGGGATTTTCCCAAAGGCTGTCTGGGGACATTGTAATGTTCTAACCTAACATTTTTACCGTACTGCATTGATTACTCCCTTGTTTAGGGAGGACGCGCAGGGAGTGATTTGTAGAGGCGTTTGGTGATTATTCTATACTTGATTGTGATTATTTGAATTTTTTTCCCGGGGGATGGGTTCAAGAGGGGGGGGGGGGTGAGGAGGAGGAGGATGTGGGTGATTGGGGGAGATGGGAGTGGGGGGTAGTGGGGTGACTTGTGGTTGGTTTGATTCAGGGGGGGGTTATTTGTTGCCAGAGGTTCGGAAGCCAGAGGGGCAGTATGGGTTTTGGGAGTAGTGGGGGGGTTGGGGCCGGGGGGGGGGAGCTGAAAATGATAGGTCTATTTTTGGGGGGGATTGGTTTCTGCGTGGGGGGGGGAGGGGGATCGGGGGTTTCCGGGATGGATTAGGTTTTTAAAAAGGGGTGCAAAAGGGGGGGTTTTTGGTTTGGATTTTTTGGTTGGTCCATGGGGTGGAGACATTGGGGGGTGGGGGTCTTGCTTCCGCAGTGGAAGCATCTGTGGATGGGGGACTTACAATTTTTGTAGTTATGCCCATATGTTTGGCATTTGGGGCAGGGGGTGTGTTTATTGGGGGGGTGGCTGGGTTCGGATTTGTAGTGTCTTCCATGTACTTTGATACCGTTTATGAGGATGTCGTTGATAGTGTTGGGGTCCCTTGAGTAGAGTCTTATAAGTGGAGTGGGGCCTTTGGTAGTGATGATCCGTGAGGCGGAGGAGAGTTTAAGATGGGGGGAGGTGTCAGTTATGGCTTTTAGGAAAGATAAGTGGGGGATGTCAATGCTGACGTTGGCGATTACGCAGGATTCACTATATGTGGTGGGTGGGGGTGGGGGAACTGTCGGGGGTGTTTGTTTTTGGTCTCGGTCAGGGATGTAGAGGCGGTAGCCTGCATCGGGGCCGAAGCAGTTTGGGGGGACAGTTGTGACGAATTGTTCGAGGTCATCGTGTGTTGGGAATCTGATTGTAGTAGTCTGGGTCCTGGAGTTGTAGAAGTTGATGGGAGTCGGGGTGTGGGGGAGGCGGTGGGTGGCTAGTATTTGAGTGATAAAAAATGGGGAGTTAGATTTGTGAGTGTGACGGAGGATAAGTAGTGTTACAATTTGGGATTGTGGGTTGAGGGGGGGGGTGATTGGTAAGGGGGGGGTGGGGACGGATGGTGTGTGAGAGGAGGGAAGGTGGGAAGTATGGTGGGAATGCTTGAAAAGGGTGGGAAAGGTTGAGGGGGGGTGTGAGGGAGGCGGTGGGGTGGTAGTGGTGGGTGTAGGGTGGTCAATTTTGTGTTGTTGGTATGGGGTTAAAGTGGCTGTGTTGCTGGGGGATTTGGTGGTGAAGATGAGTGGTGGGATACTGCTGGGTTGGGGGGGGGCTGTGTTTTGTCTAAGTAGTTGGGGGGGGCAGGGGATTTGGAGGGATAGGAGGCTAGGGATTTTGCATGTTTTATTGGTTTGTGTCTTGTTTTTCTTTCCGAAGGAGAAGTGTTCCGGGGGTGGGGGGGGGGGGTTTTGAGGGGGGCTCGGAATAGGGGGGCTCTTGGGCCTTGGTATGGATCTTTCCGTGTGATGCTTGGATGTAGTGAGGTGAAGGCTGACGTTGTTTTGTCGTGTGGCAATTTGGTCTTGATTGTACGTGGGGGGGGTGGTTGTGTATTTCGTTGGGGGGTTCGCGGAGAGGGGCGGATGATGGTATGTCGTGAGGGGCTTGTTAGGGCAAGGGGGGGTGGCGGAAGGCCTAGATAAGGTGATGTCGTGCGGTGAGCTTTTATTGTCGGTGAAGTGGATGGGGAGGGGGTGTCTCGTGTAATGTTTGTTTCGGTTGGGGATGGGGACATGTTGTGGTAGCATGGGTAGGAGGGGACTTGGATTGAGCTTGAGTCGGAGAGGACGACTGACCTTGTTCGCTTCAGGCTTCGGATGATGAAGGAGTGGGGGGAGGTCTTAGTGCCGGGGGATGCCTGGTTTTGGATGGGGATGGAGGCAGCGGCCTGGAGTGCTTGGGCCATTGTAAGTCTGGGGGAGGTGGCGTCACGGTTGTACGAAGAAAGTCTATAACTTGTTTGAAACATGGGGGGGTATACTGGCATTGGGGGTGGGGTGGGCGGTCGAGTAGTGTTGAGTTTAGAGTTCTTAACTGCTAGGTTCACCTGGAACTTCCTGAGGGCTTCCATTGCCGTGGCGTGGTTAAGTCCAGGGGGGAGGGGGGAGGGTGTTACGAGTCATGTTGGGGGGGGAGGGCGTGCGGTTCGGAGGCAGAGCAGGAAAGTCCTGGCTAGTGAGATGTGAGGCATCCTGCGAATCTGGAGATGGGGTGGTGTAGATGGGGCGAGTCAGGCAGTTAGGGTTGTGCCTAGGTGGGGTGGCGATCGGGGGGGTAGTGGGCGACAGTGGGTGATTAAGCTCAGATGGGAGTGAAGTTATAGAGTTATTTATGCTGGGGGGGGTTGACGTAGGGGTGGTAGAGTACCTTGGGTAGAATACGTTTGGTGGGGGGTCTCTGGTTAGCTGGGGGGTGTAAGAAAGTTGGGGGGTGGAAGCTAGTGGGGGGTGCGGCAGAACTATAGATAACAGGGGGAGGATGCTAGGTTTATTTATGGGTTTGAAAGAGTGGGGGAGAGGCCCTTTGACTGAATTTAAGACATAACAGGGGGGTGAGGGGGAGCGAGACTGGGGGGAGGGAGATCGACTAACAATGGGGCGGCTTGGTCTTTTCTTGGGTGGCATTTCGATGTGTTTGGGGTTTAAAGGGGGGCAGCGTTTTATTTAAGGTGAGAGTGTGCGGCAAGTTAATAGGTAGGGGGAGGGGGGGGGGGGGGGGGGGGGGGTAGTGGTGCAATGAGCCCGCGAGGGCTCCACTGTCGGGAGTTGAGAGAGTGCTCGTTATAAGGGTCTGACACCCTGGCCGGTGGCAAGTTGGCCGGCCGAAAGAGAGGGCTGGTTGAGAGGCTAGCAGCCATGTGCGGCCTGGTCCTGTTCGCGGCCAGCCGGCCTGTTGGTTCCGTGGAAGTCCTGGGTCTGGTTACGGCGACTGCGGCACTTCGCGGCCAGCCGGCCTGTTAGTTCCGTGGAGATTCTGGTTTGGTTACGGCGACTGCGTCACTTGATCCTTGGGCGCGGGGCCTGGTCCGGTGTGGCGGCCAGGCAGCTGGGCTCGGATGGATTGAGGTTCCGCGGTCGGCGAGAGAAGAAGCGAGACGTGATGGCTGATGGAGAGCCGCGACCCGAGCCAGATATATACCCTACCGACGCCCCGCCCCCCGGCGAAAAACGGCGAAAACCACCTAATGCGACGTCAAAATTGCGAACCC